>JBBMOC010001397.1:0-7500 GCA_037975185.1 Centropyge bicolor | reverse complement strand
TCCGATGAAAAGATTCAGTTCACTTCAGGACAGAGATTGGTCCAGGATGTGTTGTGTTTTTTGGATTTCTTGGTCGAACGACTCCACATGTATTTATAGTTAATTGATCTGTTTGTTTGCTTGCTGGTTGCCATAGCATCTCCAGCTGCCAGCTCATTGGCCGACGAGTCAGGTGAGGCGGGAGTTGAGGTACCAGAGGCCGTTACAGTGGAGGTTGAAGAGACCCACCCACTGCCTGAGGTCAGTTTGTCACCAACACCATCATCTTCATCATTAATGAGCTGTTTTAAACAAACTGTGTCCTGGTTGTGCCTGTGATATCTAACATTTATGAATAAATCACTTTTTTTGTGATCAGATTTTTTATTAATTGACTCCGATTAGACAAGATACAGCACATATTTTACATAACACAGACACAAAAAGCAGAATCAACGCCAACACAAATAAAAAAAATAAAATAAAATAAAATAACTGAATAAATTGTTGCGTTCAGCAGCATATGGTGAAAACAAGCACGTACTTACTAGATAAATAACTTTTTAAAATAATTTCTACAGTATTTCAATTGAATATTGAGAATCAAAGAAAATGTTCTTTGGGGTTCTTACAGTCTTTTTTCTATGTCTGTGTGGTTTCCTGCCATTTTGCTTTTTTCCCTTCTTTTTGTAATTCTTTTTTGCTTATTTGCTCACTTTACTCATTTGTCTCCATTTCTGCCTCTCCTCCTTGCTGTCTCAATGTCTATCTACCTTATTCCCTGTCGGCACATTTCAGTTGAAAAAAATTGATGTTAAAGGATCAACCCAACCCAACAGACTTTCATCACTGGAGAGTAGGAGAAATGTATTTAAAATCATTTTAATGCAGGCTCTTCACTGGATGTTTATCAGGAAACATGGAATATCATTTTTGTGGGTCTCAAAGAAAAACTTCTTTTTTTATCAGCATTTAATTGTTAGAAATTTTCTGCCATCCAATTTGTAATTGAGTTTAGGCAGTCAAACAAAATAGGCAACATTTTGAGTGAGTGAATGCATCACAGTGAGAAGAAACACCTTTAAAACGATTCATAATCTCCCCTCAAGGAAGGACAAACAATATAAGGCAAACAAAGATGGCTGCAGACCCAAAGTTCACCCCACAAGACAGAGCTGCAGATGGAGGTGGAATGTGGAGAGTGACGTCCTTCAGCTCTAACATTTCTCTTCATATTTTTTTATTAGGGTTACCTGGGAGAGAGGGAGGAGTTTCTGCTGTTCGCATCTCTTTTTGAAGTCACTATGATGGACCCATCTGTAGGAACCAGGCCGATGACCTTTGAACTCTCCATAGGTAAGCAGTCTATTCTACATCTGCAGTGGGACTGCTGACAACTAATTTGATTTTCACTCTTGAAAAAAGTGAAAATAGTGATCCACCACAATTTCCTACAGTCAAACGAAATATCTTCAAATCAGTGCAAAACCTACAGATATTCAATTCACTATAACATAAGACTGAGGAAAGCAGCCAATGCTGTTCAGGTTCAGGTGTGGAAATTTATTTGTAACATCAAAACCTTGAGGTCCATCAGAGGTTCTGTTTCTGGCAGGGAATCATGGGAAGGCAGTTGAGGTTAGGAGATCCAAGAAGAGTCAGAGCAGGGAGGAGCTGAGGAGGAGCAGGGAGGATCTGAATGAGGAGGCGCAGGGTCTGCTGGAGTCAGAGGAGGAGCTGGACAAAGAAGAGGTGCTGAGTCCTGAACCTGAGAACAGATCTGTGTCTGCTGCCATGAGACCCCAGCCCACTGAGTATGACAGGTAAACAACTGCACCTACACAAATAACTAGTCCACAATCCATCCATCCATTTCCTGCCACCTCTTCAGCTGCTGGCCATGGTGGCAAATAGCCTAGAAATGATAAGTTGGTGATTCTTCCAGGTGTAGCTACTGCACCTACAGTTACTCAAACACTGCCCAGTTGCTGTCTGTCTACCTCACAGGTCATTCCAGTATCTCCCTCTCCAGCCCCCCTCCATGAGACAGAAGCCTTGTCTGTTTGTCTGGGGTCAGTTTGAAGATCACAGCTTCCGTCTCTATCAGGCTAACTGGCTCAGCAAGATGGCCGACAGGCTGGTGAGAGTCGAGTGATTCTGAAATTCCAAGGTGTGTATCATACAATGCTTTGGTTACATTTCCTCCTCTTCTCTGCTCCCCACTACTCTTTTAGGAGATTGGTCTTGATGAGGTCGAACGTCTCTTGAGGAGACCGAGGAGTAAAGCTAAGGAGCGTTTTGTGGAGGTTCTGCTGGAGCTGGTGGCCTCCTGCAAGTAAGTCTCCACCTTCTGAAAGTGTCATTAGAAGGTATTCACTTTGATTTGATTTGTCCCCATGTTTGTCCATCTGTCTGTTCTGTCACCTGTCCCCCTGTCTGTCCGTCTCTCTGTAGACAGTTTAGTGCTTTCTCAGACAGAAGGTCTCAGTCTCGACCCAACAACCTGGACAGATGCAGAAAGGAGTTTATCAAGAAGAATTTGGTGAGTGTGTTCTTTCAAATTCTCTGTCACTGTCTAGGTTCCCTCCTCTTATCTGACTGTCTTCCTGTCTGTGTGTTAATGTATGACTGTGTCCAGGTCTTATTGGCCAGACAGGCGGTGAGGGCCCGGCGGAGGGTCACCAGGCGGACGGCCAAGCAGCGTTTGAACGATAGCCGGAAACTGCTGAAGAAACTCCGCCTCCTGGCTAAAGAGGTTAGAGGTTATAGAGGTCATAGGTCATCACAAACATGTCAAAGGTTGTAATATGTTCAGCATGTCTAAGATCTAACACCCCTCCCCTGACCGTCCTCTCTCCAGCCCCAGACCACCATACCAGATGCATTTCTATGGTTACTAAGTGGAAGCAAGCGATTGGCTTATGTCAGGATCCCTGCCTACTCTATCCTCTTCTCATTGGTGGAGGAGCAGAGGGGGCGGGACAGTGGCCGAGTCACAACCTTCTACATGAAGGTAGCTGTTCTAACACTGACGTCTGTTGTCTTTCTGTCTCTAAAATCCTTGATGACACTTGCTGCTCTGTCTGTCTGGTCCAGTCACCAGGAGGTTCAGCCAGTGAGATCTTCGCCAAGCTCGAGGTCTACCTGTGGCTCGGTCTGGCCAAGTACAGTAAAGAGGCCACCAACAGCTTGCCTGATGAGTTTCTGCCGATTTATGAGCAGGAGGAGGAGGAGCAGAGGAGGCTGGTGTCCAGCAACAGGAAGCTTCCTGTCAGTCTGTCCTGCCAGGGTGAGTCAGTTAGAGCAGCAGGGAACACGGGTTTTAAACAGAATAACTGCTCAAGACTTCTTGTTGGATTTTAGAAGGAGTTCTATTTGAACTTGCTAAACTTAAACCTTTACCTAGACTCAGCAGCAAACTGTCTGTTCTGGTCAGGTGAAGGGAGACCTCTCACTTTCTCTCTCCCTCCCTCCGCAGACAGCAGGTACTTCCAGCTACGATGTCACATGTACCAGGGGCGTGGCATCATGGCGGCTGAAGCTAACGGTCTGTCAGACCCCTTCGCCAAGGTCCTCTTCTCTTCTCAGTGCCAGGTCACAAAGGTAGGTGCAACTGTCCCACAAGTCAAAAGGTTATGATTGTTCAATTATATTCAACTTCAATAAATGACCAAACTGATTTCAAATCAACAGGAAATCAACAGGGCGAATCACTCTTTCAACTGGTGTTTGTTGACACCAGTAGTCATGGTTGAGTAGCACATCACAACATCAATATTTGTCTCTTTCACAATAAAATTTAATGTCTTTACAAGAATGACAATGTCTGCCAACGACAAAGGAGGATGTTCTGTGAATGTAGTATAGTATAGTATAGTATAGTATAGTACTGTATAGTATAGTACAGTATAGTACTGTATAGTATAGTATAGTATAGTATAGTACTGTATAGTATAGCACAGTATAGTACAGTATAGTACTGTATAGTATAGTATAGTACTGTATAGTATAGTATAGTATAGTATAGCACAGTATAGTATAGTATAGTACAGTATAGTATAGTATAGTATAGTATAGTACAGTATAGTACTGTATAGTATAGTACAGTATAGTATAGTATAGTACAGTATAGTCTGTCACTTTGAGAAAAATGATCAAAGTCTGTGCAGCAAGAGTCAAAATAACTTTTAATTCCTAGTATGATCCATGCTCCAAATACCACTGAACTGTACATTGCCCATGATGAAACAGAATAGTGTCTTCCTTTCTTTTCCTGCTTAACATCCATATACTGGTCTTCATGTGTCACATTGTTGGAGTGCCTATTTAAGACACACATATTAATACATATTCTGTGTGTGTGTGTGTGTGTGTTCAGGTGTTGTCCGACACTCTCTCTCCAGCTTGGTGTGAGACTTTGTTGTTTGACAGAGTTCTGCTGGAGGGATCAAAGGAGGACCTCCAACGAGACCCGCCCCTCCTCATCATCAACATCTACAACTACGACTCCATGGTATTGCAGATGTCCTTTTCGTTATCCTCCACATTCTACATTCTGTTCCTGCATATTCAGGAAGTGATATCATAACACCCTGTGTGTATGTGTGTGTGTGCAGGGCAGTCCGAAGCTTCTGGGTCGGGCCTTTGCCGAACCAGAGTTTAAAACTGTGGAGCAGCTCTACCAGAAGCCAACCCTCCGTTTCTATGACATCAACCTGGGGAGGGCCCCTGCCGGTGAGCTCTTGGGTGCCTTTGAGCTTATCGAGCTGGACTACTCTGGATTTGGAGAGGTGACACCTGTCAATCAAATCAGTCAATATACTTACTTGTTAAGACTTGAGTCTGACTTTCAAAGTTTTGTTCATCATTTCTATCAGTAATAAGGACATTTTTTATAGCTGAGATCTGGGTATACATTGACATCATTTAAAGGAAGTTTGACAGACTCTCCCTGAAGGATTTTTAGAAATCGCACAATTTTCTTAGATCTCTGCTATTAACTTTGTGAGCACAGTGTTACCTTTACTTATAGAAATGATAGACAAAAAATAGTAAGCATGAATTAATACTAGACAGTGAAGTAGAAAATGATTTGGCCCTCTGCAGCCCTGTCTCCCCAGCAGTGTGGATCCTCAGGATTTGACCTACTTGGAGGAGGAGAGATGTTACATCATACCAGACGGAGTCCGACCGGTTCTGAAGACCTTCAGGATTGAGGTCTCACAAGTGCTGTTGTTGACATGTTGCAGACAATTTCAAGGCTGTTGAAGCTATGTATCAGTCCTAGAGGATGTTACTTATGCATGTGTGTGTGTGTGTGTGTGTGTGTGTTCAGGTGCTGTTCTGGGGTCTGCGGGAGCTGAAGCGGGTGGAGCTGTTTGAGGTGTCGCGCCCCCTGGTGAGGATGGAGTGTGCGGGACGACAGCTGGAGTCTGAAGAGATCGAGAACTTCAAGACTCACCCCAACTTCAAAGAACTGGTCCGCTACATCGACGTGGTAATGACAGCTACTAGCATTAGTGATGACTTCTAAGGTCCACAGATCTGGATTGAATTCATCATGTATCCATTGAAGCATACAGAGTAGAGACACAGCCATCATCCTCCTTCCTGTTTCCTTGTTTCCTCTTCCTGTGCTCGGTCCAATCAGGAGCTGCCGGAGCAGGCCTACCTCCACCCTCCTCTGACGTTATTCGTGATGGAGCATCGGGCATTTGGTCGACTTGCTCTGGTCGGGACCCATGTGGTCCAGAGCCTCATGCATTATGCTCCGCGTGAGTTAGGTGGGGAGCAAGAGGAGGAGGAGGAAGAGCCAAAACCTAAGGGTAAGAGCTATGAAAGAAGTAGTGAAGGTAGTACTCACAATAGTACTGTCTACTATATAGTTAGAGTAATTTGTTTTGAATACATTTTTGAAGCATTCAGGCAGAATTAATGACGTAATTAATTAAGTATACCTGTGCTTGGATGCTTCTCACAGCTACACTCTCTGGGATTGGTAGTTGTAAGTTTTCATGGACACATTTTCTCTGTGTGTCTCTCCAGTCAGGAGGAACACAGTAAAGATCAACCCTCTGATGTCAGTGAAGAAGATTGAGCTCAGTGCCCTGTCCATTAAACAGTCCAAGATTCCCATCAATCCCATCAAGCTGGTTAATGTACGTATGTTACATTTTTTTCTGTTTTAAAAACATAAAACTGTTCAGGCAAATTAAGTCCAGATTTCAACCATCAAGGATTAAAGAATGATTTGATGTTACACTTTGTCCCCTCAGGCTCCTCTGAAGAAGCTGATGAAGACGGGGGAGGAGCTAGAGGAGGAGCTGCCTGAGAAGGAGGAACTGGATTGGTGGTCCAAATACTATGCTTCACTGGAGGAGCTGGAGAGACAGGTGAGGAATTTATACCTATGTCTGAATAAATCTGTTGGACATGAAAGTCTGAGCCATTGTATCTGATGTTTTGATTGTCTGCAGGCTGCTGAGGAGGAGGAGATGGAGGAACAAGCAGATACAGGTACTCTAACTTTGTTAGTTCAGAAATAACGATGTGTATTTTGCCGTATTTGTCTAGTTAATAAAAATATGAAATTATTTTTTTTTTTTGGAGCAACAACAGATACACTGATATTTCCAATAAGCAGCTGAGTGTGTTCAGGTGCAGTTCCACTAATGTCCACTTGGTGCTGCTATTACAAAACTGGGCCATATTGAGGAGAATGTGAAAAAGCCCAACTTCTCTCTATAAACAGAATCTCAGCAAAGTTGTTTTTTGTTTTTTTGTTTTTTTTAACAGACTTGCAGCTCTCAGACAATCATTTACCTTCTTCACATGTCAGTCTGAGAGTAGGTTTTCAGAATCAGTGTCCCATTAAAGAGACACACTATTGTGATTGATATGTTATACAAAAAAACATGATGGGAGAATCCAAAAACTAAAAAATATGAACAGTAAGATAAACACACCACAAAATAAAATATCAACACTAAATAAATGAACAACAATATTAATAGAGTTGTGTTTGTTTTCTTTCCATTCAGATGGAGGCAATCTGACCATGGCGAACATCGAAGAGGAGGAAGAGGAAACTGTGCTGGTGGAGATTGAGCCTCCCAAACGCAAGAAGATTGCCACACTAAAGGTGTAAAGCCACTGCGATTGACAGTTTACAGTCCAGTCTGTGAAGTCCAGGCTGCGCTGATGTCAGCAGTAGAAGAACACTGAATCTGATATATAATGTGACTTATACATTTATGCAGTACTAACGAGTGTTTGAGCCTCTCTTAGCTCCTAGTTTTGGTTTTACAGCGGTATTGTTTAGTTTCAGTACTCCCATTAACTCCAGCAGGCAGCTGTTTTCAGCTCTGATGAATCAACCATGGAACCCGACCAGACCTGATTAGATCAAATGGACCCGGACTGAGAGGGCTTAAAAACTAATGGTGGATTTTTAAAAAAAATGTATGCTTCTACTTATGTGTTTTTATGTGTGTTCAGCTGTATGCAGGTGATCTGGAGTCA
>JBBMOC010001396.1:0-12059 GCA_037975185.1 Centropyge bicolor | reverse complement strand
TCTCCACTAGTTTCAGAGATATTGAGCCTTCACATGCATGTGGACCAGTAAAAAACGCTGATGTATAGTATGTGATTTTTTTTTAGGTGAATTTTTTGCATGTTACAAATTGACTTTAAAACTACTCAGAACCAGTGAACGTTTAATTCTGAAATGGGGATAATTAACTTTTCAAAATTAAACTATATTTGTGACAAGCTTTTTTTTATATTGACATCTTTAAGAGTTTTAAAAGACGGACTAACATTGTTGATTTTGGTCATTTCACAGGATTTGTCATCTTTGATCCAGTTAAAAATGTATAATTTTGTAAAACCATCTGAGCCACTGTTGGATTGTGGGAACTTACTTTGCAGGAATCCTCCACCACTGTGTATCTGAAGCGGTTGTTTCCCTCTGCTTTGAGTTCCAGATCGTTGGCGCCCTTGAGGATTACAGCTTTCTTATAGTTGCCCAGCTTCTCGTCCTTGTAGCCGATAGAGTTCTTACAGTGGTAGGTGATGGTCTGAGAGGCCTCTTTGGAGAGCAGGCGGATGAAAGTCATCTGGACTGTGACCGAGTTGGCCGGCTGAGCTTTGTTGCCGTAAGCAAACTGGAGGAACAGAATCGATCAATCAATACAAAACTCCATCAGTGAGACAAGTTGCACTACTGAAACATGAGTTTTTCACATTTGGTTGTTTTGCACCATTTTTCAACACCTCTCTCACTCGGTTGTCTTAATGCTTCAATTACAAGAACATTTTCTTCTCAATATTCATTTTCTATGAAGTCTTAAACAACCTCGCCGTGCCTGCCGGCCTCTCTCTCCCACCATCAAAATGTAAGTGCTCACATGTGTTCCTCTGTTGATGTCAGCTCCGAACCACACAGGTTTGTTCCTGGAAGAGGTCCACCACACTTTACGAGGTATGCTGGCCGGGTTGGCAGAGATGCAGGTCTCTCCGGTGTCCATGTTGCAGTGCACTTTGATGGCATCCTCCACACTGCCTTGGTTTGGATCCACCCAGTATTCCCCTACACAGCAAAATGATCAGGATGTGATGGATTCATTCTACAGATGCTTTGACAGCAACAGTGAAATAAATCAGTTGCAGTACAATATTTCTAGATCTGTCATGTTACAGAGAAGAACTGGGATCTGCTCCCAGACTTCCCTCTAACTCACCGCTCTTCTTCATGGGGTAGCATCTCTTCAGGTCGTCACAGGTCCTGGCGGGATGTTTCCTGCTGCCGTCGGGGCTCTTCATGCTGTCGATCTGGCTGCTGAGGGCCTTCAGGGTGGCCATGACGCCGGGGTCCACAGGCACCACGGTGGAGGAGTTGCTGTTGGGCATAGCCTCGTCCTCACTGAACTCTGGAGGAGGAGGAGGGCCGGAGTCGTAATCCTCAGGACCGCCGCCGAAGAGGTCATCCATGGCAGCCATGGGAGGTCCTGGGGGACCAGGGGGGCCTGCGGGTCCAGGCTCTCCTGGAGGGCCCTGTGGATTTAGGATTAGTAGTGTTATTTATGAATGCTTTTTTTATTTGCTGTTGAAAATTATGTACAGACAATAATCCTTGTTCCCCCTTCAACAAACATCTGTCGAAAAGATGTTTAAGAATTTAATGACAGGCTTTTTTAAACAGCTGGCTGTAACACTGGCTCTTTAATTTCATTTACTACAATACTTTTATTGTTCAACTCGCGTGCAGTAAGAGCATCGTCTCTATAGAAACAGTACCTCTGGTCCAATTTCTCCACTGAGTCCTCGAGTTCCAGGAGGTCCCATCGGTCCTGGCTGTCCGATGTATCCTTCCTTTCCAGAAGGTCCAATAGGTCCAGGAGGCCCCTGAAACACATTCCAGCAAAGACACTCAGCCTTCAGTCTTAAAATTAAGAGTTTGATCCCAAAGTGAATGCTGGCATAAAGCTAAAATACATATTGTCTTAGCTTCTTCACAAACTCATCATGTTGTTACAAAAGACAAAACAGAGGGAACCATGTTTTCCTCCTGAAACAAATGGAAGCATTTACCCTCGGTCCGCTTGGTCCAACGATTCCTGGAGCTCCCTGCTCACCTGTTGTACCCTGAAAGCAGCAAGTTAATACTCGTTAGTCTCCTTATATTTATAGTACTCAGTAAATTTAAAAGTTACCCACTGATGATACTCAAGCAAGTACTCTACATCACATGGTGTATTATTTGTTTTCTCTCTATTCAGATGCATTTTTAAGAACTCAGTATTGAGGGGTTGTGACCCAAACACCCGTTTCCAGTTTACAGAGAGAAAATAAATGCATGCTCTGAAATGTGGTTAAAAGAACCCGAAACCATTAATAGTTCTGCAAATTGAATTTCTGGTCACTGCTTCGATGCATTTGCATTTTCAAACAGAGTTGGCAAAAGTGAATCTGGACAATGGAGAGAAACTGGAGACCCAGGGTGGGTTTGCAGAACTGACTCGATTACTGAGCACCACTGTAACTTACTGGAGGTCCAGGAAGACCCTGCAGACCAGTGAAGCCTCGATGTCCCTTCTGTCCTCTCTCTCCATGATCACCCAGGTCACCCTTGTCTCCCCTCGGTCCTTGGGGTCCCTGAATTGGAAAGATTTAACACATTTCATTGTTTTGAAAGTTGACACTGTGGTTCAGGGCTGCAAGTCATTTACAAAAGTCTATAGTGCCTTTGGGGTATGTTAGTGGACTGTATGACCACAAGATGCTCTCAGTTGGAGACTCACCACTAATCCTCTCTTTCCAGCAGAGCCAGGTGGACCAACAGGTCCTCTGGAGCCCTGAAAATAGGTCAAACTGTTAGAAGGGCCTCAGGGAACAAAGACGTGTGCCAGCACCGAACAACTCTCCAGCTCTTTGTTATACCCAAACACATCGTTCCTGTCATTTGATATTAACTTCATTCACGTTCCAACATGCTCTCCAGGCTTAAATCAAATCATATGTTTTCAGTACATGTGTGAATCTGTTGTTACAGTCTTGAGTCCTGCTGATGGACTAACACACTGAAGAGAAACCTCTCAGAGAAACAGAGGTCAGAGAGTCCACTTACAGCATCTCCTCTCCTTCCAGCGCCACCTGGTGCACCAACAGGACCTGGAGGGCCAGGAAGTCCCTGAGGACCGACCAGTCCTTCTGGACCTGGATCTCCTCTGTCTCCCTACACAACAAACACCAGTTAGTCCTGTGAAATATATAAAAGCAACACACGGGTCACATTTTCATCATCTTTGTCTCTTACCCTTTGTCCAAGAATACCATCTTTGCCTGGTGGACCATCAGATCCTGCAGGGCCCTGAGGACCAGACAGACAACATTAAGACAACTGTAATCATTTCAGACACATTGGGCTGATCCACAATGAATTTAGAACTGATACTTACATCAGGACCAGGATCACCACGAGGTCCGTTAGCACCGGGAACACCAACTGGACCTGGGGGTCCTTTATCTCCAGGTGTTCCTGCAGATCCCTGTTTTCCTGGTGGACCCTAAAAGAATAAAAGAGTACACACACTAATCAAAATACAAGGTAGAAGCACTGAAATCAAACTTGAACACTAATTGGAGAAGTTAAAGGTTTAATATGATTCATGTTCAAACTCTTGGAATCAGGACTTCAGTGATACAGACCGCAGGTCCTGGAAGGCCTGGCATCCCGCGCTCTCCTCTCTGACCAGGAAGACCCACAATGCCTCTCTGTCCTGTAGTTCCAGCTGGACCTGGAGGACCATCAGGGCCCTAAAGCCAACAACAGCACACACACAAAGTTTTGATTAAACAGTTGAGAAATGTCAAGTTAATCTGGCAGCTAAAATGTAAAAGTCATAACAGTGACGTCAGTTTACCGTTGGTCCGTCTTCGCCAGAGTCCCCTTTGTCTCCTGGGCTGCCGGGTGGTCCTGCTGGTCCTCGCTCTCCTTGTTTTCCAGGGGGTCCGTGGTCTCCACGAAGACCATGAGGACCCTCTTTCCCAGGAGGTCCAAGGGGTCCGGCCTCTCCAACTGGACCCTGGCAGCAGTGAAGGTGTTCATGAGACAGATGCATGTGTCAAATGAACTAGTTTATAAAATATGTCCTTCCACAAAAACTGTTTAATATTAATGATAATATTTATAGAGCAGAAGTGATGTGAGATTTCTTGGTTCTGGTTAGAAGCCTAGAAGCTGAGTTCTGAATAATCTGGAAGTCGGTCAGTACATTTTTGGTTCAGGCAAGTAAAAGAAAAGGTGTTGCAGCAATCCAGGTGTGATGAGATGAAGGCGAAGGATTGTATTTGTGAAATAGTTCTAAGATGATACAAACACATTTAGACCTGTTCCACATGGCCACATAGATATATATATAGATGTATACATATAGATCAGGGGTCGGCAACCCGCGGCTCCGGAGCCGCATGCGGCTCTTTCATCCTTATACTGCGGCTCTGAGTGGCTTGGGAAAATAAATTACTAAAAAAAAAAACAACTAAGTATTTAATTGAAGAGTATTTTATTTGTGTTATTTCTTTAATATTTTAGTTCTAGATTGGAAGATTATTGTGATCTTGACATATTAGAATAAATATATTTTATTGTTGTTAACGTCATACTCGAGAAAGCCGGTATAACCTTCCAAGACCGGACAAACTCGTGTTTGAAACATGGAATGCCATCCCCGACACCTACATGAACATGAAGACATATGCCTTTGGAGTCCTGTCGATCTTCGGATCCACATATGTATGTGAGCAGCTATTCTCCACCATGAACTACATTAAAAACAAACACCGCTCACGCCTCACAGATGACAGCTACAGTCCTGCGTAAAGATGAGAGTGACGTACAGCCCCGATTTGCAGACGCTGTGCGCAGAGGTTCAGGAGCAGAAGTCCCATTAACCAGGTTAAATAAATATTAATGCAGATATTTTGCAAATATTTATTTTTCATTGTTTAGTGACACGGTGCTTTCTTCCCCAATTTATTTTTTAAATTCAGGTCAAGACTCCGCTACATGCTCTGAAAGCCCAAAGGCGATATAAGGATGACGGCTCACTGCATTTTTTTTGCTTTTGTTTGCTACATGGATAATTTAAGTTCAGCTTTTTAATGTATTTGAAAGAGACATTCAGACATTGTATTATTTTTTCAAGAATTCAAAATGTTCAAAATGTGTTCATGACATAGATAAAATTTAATTTTCTCTGTAGCACTTCGTGGATTTCATAAGCAACACACTTTAGTTGTTTATACAAAGTGAAAAGGTAAGAAAAAGCAATATATACAGTGTTATCTTCATTTTAGATAAGATGATAGCTCATCTTCAAAAGGGTAGTCAAAGCACTAATAAGTGTACAGCTGGGGTGAACCCCGAAGCATGAAAGGGAAGTTGTTGTTTTTTTTAAATATTTTTTCTTTCTATTTAATAAATGCGTTCATAAATAAATTAATTTTAGATGTCAAAAAGTATTTGCGGCTCCCAGTGTTTTCTTTTCCGTGGAAACCGGATCAAATGGCTCTTTCGGTGTTAAAGGTTGCCGACCCCTGATATAGATGATACATCTCTCACACCTCTGCACATCTGGTTCTGCATAACATTGCATGAATGTTGGATTGTCTCTTTTGGAAATTTCGGTTGTGTTGGATGTTGCTCCTGCAGCAAAATACTGAGAATACTGAGGCCTTCAAGTACAAATATTTGTACATTTTATTTGTAAACATTTGTCCTGTAAACATGCTGAGTGATGTCTGCAGACAGTGTTTACAGCAGTTGTTCCCAGACACTCTGTCATCTAATTGTGTTTCCAAAACAGTTGGGACACTGCACAAAACATAAATAAAAACAGGATGCAATCATTGACAAACTAACTGTGTTTACCCACAACAGTTTTCCAAAGTGTTCCTGAGTCCATGTAGTAATCTACTTTATCCAATCATGTGTTTGGCAAAGTGTTGAACCTCTCTCCATCCTCGCTTGTGAACGACTGAGTCTTTCCAGGATGAACCTTTCATACCCAATCATGATCCTCTCACCTGTTACCAATGAACCTGTTTACCTGTGGAAGGATCCAAACAGGTGTTTTTGGATCAGTCCACAACTTTCTCAGTCTGTTGTTGCTCCTGTCCCAATGTGTTTGAAATATGTTGCTGCCATCAAATTCAGAACAGATATTTACAAAATAGAGGTCAAACATTAAATATTGTCTTTGGACTGTTTTTAACTGAATATATGTCAAAAAGGAAGGGTAAAGCCTCACACTCTGTTTCATTTATGTTTTACACAGCGTCACAACCTTTTTGGAATTAGGATCATAATTTCTGATCAAAAAAGGTATTTGGACATCTCACTCAGCAGTTTTTAACAGTTTCAATCTTCCTGTTACTCTAACTGTGTTTTCATATAAACTCAGAGCAGTACTCACTGTTGGGCCTGGTGGACCAACTCTTCCTGCAGATCCAGGGAAACCAGTGGGGCCCTGCAAGCAGAAAATAACAGAAAGTCCTCAGTTTCTGCTTTACAGGTTTTATAACAAAAATAAACATCTACTGTATGAAAATGTGACATAAGAGATTATAGTTTTATAAGATATGATTCAAACACATCCGACAATAAACTCTGCATAAGATGAAGTGATTTTATCTTCCTGGTTAATTTAATTTTATTATAAGACTTATGAATGCTTAAATGATCTTACTGGTGCACCCTGAGTTCCTCTTCCACCCTTCAGTCCAGCAACACCGACTGGTCCCTGCAAAACAAAACTTCATTAGAAAAGCATGAAGGAATCCAGTACATGGATAGTAAATGTTTTTTTAGGAATTAACACACTGACATTTGCAAACTGGACTGAATAAAAGTACAGAGACAACTAATGACACTGGTTAGAATAATAAGTAGTAGCCTGCATAAAATACTTCATAACAACATCTCAAGAGTATTTTTCATGGAGTATATTTACAAGTGTAACTCACAGGAGGTCCATGAGCACCAGCCAGGCCTTGGGGTCCTGGTGATCCAGCGTCTCCTTTCTGGCCTGGTTCTCCAACCTCTCCCTTGACTCCAGGTTGGCCATCAGGACCCTGTACAAAGTTGGTAATATTTGTCATCACTGTCACATCACCTCCTGGTGACGTAAGTAATTATTAGGAAGTATAATACAACATGACAACGAGTGAGTACTTACAGGAGGTCCAGCAAATCCAACAGCACCAATCGGGCCAGGGTCTCCTCTTGATCCCTGTCACAGGAGGTGCATTATTATATTGAAGCTCACTAATAATGCACACACATTCTGTATCACCACTGTAAACATGGTATAAACAGACTTCATGTACAACAGGTCTACTTACTGGCATCCCTCTGGATCCTGGGGGTCCATGTGGTCCCTTGGGTCCAGGTTCTCCCTGCAAAGACGACACAGGTTTACTGACAACTTCTACAACTATTCATTGTGCCTGAATCACTGTGGTGTGAATAGTGGCCTCTTAATGTGTGTTAGACAGAAGAGAAGGACTCTACCTTCTCACCGCTGGGTCCAGCAGGTCCTAGAGGGCCGACAGGACCTGGAGCTCCCTGTCGACAGAAAACAAACATGACTGAGGATCTCCGCTCGTCACCAGAAACTTGTGCAGTCAAGTCAGTGGACATGTTTCTTTGAACAAGCTGTGACGAGTCTCGTATTCACACTAATACATCATCTTTCTCAGTTAAATTCCTTGTTAATAGTTTAGCAAAACTATGACAAAAATGTCACAGTGGGTGAAACAGATTTTACTTACTCTGGCACCATCGTTTCCAGCTGTACCCTCTGATCCTTTCTCACCAACTGTGCCCTGTAAAAAGACAGCAAAAAAGGTGTAAGGCTCCTTTATTTAGTGTTACTGTTACAACAAGTTCTGTTGTGACTGATTACATCTCGAAACCAAGTTTGATCTCCCAAAGATTACTAGAGCATCATTTCCACTGGAACAAAATGATTACAATTTTCACAACGACATGATAAACCCACTTTGTTGTCAAGTACATATACATAATAATTATTTTCATGTGAACTACAAAACATGAATTATTCATAAGAATTAATAAAATGAAAGAGAAGACAATGATGAACTCACTCTGTCTCCTTTGGGCCCAGGAGGCCCAGAGATGCCTCTCTCTCCCGGCATTCCCTGAAGACCTGGAGGACCCACATCACCGAGAGCACCAGGGGGACCAGGGCTGCCCTTCAGGGACAAACACCAAGGTTAACACGCTTTTAATAAGTACTAAACATGTACTGAATTATAGAGCACAACCAAACATACTTGGTTATTATCATTACATTTTTTTCTTTATAGTCTCAAACATTCATCCAGGTCTTTTCTATCTTATTTGTATGATAGTGCTTTGAACAGTTCTGCACTCTGTGCATTTCTCCTTTAACTATCACACAGTCAAAAATCATCTTTCATTTCTCTGCCTCTACCTTTGGCCCATCTGGACCAGGTGCTCCAGGGATCCCCTTAGGTCCCTGCAGACCGGTTGCTCCCAGCTCTCCTCTCTCCCCAGGAATCCCACGCTCTCCCTGAGGAAGAGAAAGCATCACATTCAGTCTGAGATCTTCAGCTTTACCAAAGAGCTAAATAAATTAGCACAATGAAAATTCACCTACCCTTGGTCCAATTTGTCCAATGGCACCGAGCTCTCCAGGAATACCCTGAAAGAACAACCAATGGTATCATACATGCATATAGTTGATATTATTTAAGAGTCAGAACTGAATCCTGATCACTGTCAAGCTCCTAATATGAAAGATAGTAAGAAATGAATGAGCTTCTGTCAAGGTTAATTTAGACAAAACAGTATTTATAGCTTTTGTCACACTCACCACATCGCCTGGTTTTCCAGACTCTCCAGGTGGGCCTTGATTTCCAGGCAAACCCTAAGATAAGAAAGGCCCATCAGAGCATTTCTTCAGCACAGACTGAGGATGAATCATTTTTAATACTGCAAAGTCTTCACACAACTACTGTCTCAAAGTCAACGGTGATTCACATCGACCGACCACAAACAATTACGCACCTGGAATCCATTAACACCTGGAGGTCCCTGCTCTCCTCTGTCTCCTGCGACGCCCTTTGAGAGGAAACGGTAATGTCTCAGTCATTTGTGATGGCAGAACAAGAGATGCAATTAACTGAATAAAAGAGAAATCAGACACTTACAGGTGGGCCGGGGGGGCCAGCGGGGCCCACTTCTCCATCTTTCCCAGGAGGACCCTGAAGACAAAGTGACAATTAACAAACCTGCCTATTACACATCTGGCAGAGACTGGAAGATTTGATTTCCTGAGGGTGTGTGAAGCTTTTAGATAACTTTGAATTGCCTCACTAAGACCCCTGTGGATCATTTCAGAATCAAATTAAAGAAAAGTAATACAGGAAAAGGCAATGCAAAAATGTAGCAGATGCATCATATTGAAGCCAGTAGAACAGACAGAACATGCTGTTTGTGTTGTGTATTCTTGCTTTGTTTACTTTTGATAGATTATTGAATCACCTACGAGCACCACACAGTATTTTATTCATGAACAGCACTCACTCGTTGACCGGCCACTCCAGGAGATCCTTGTTCACCGGTCTTTCCTGGGTCGCCCTTTCAGAGTGAGGAGACACATATTGAATTAGAAACAGGAGATAAACTGATCTGACTGACCATTAACTCAGAAGTTCAGTCTTACATTGAAGCCTTTGGGGCCTGATACTCCCATGATTCCTGCGGGCCCTCTGTTTCCGATGGAGCCTGCGGGGCCTGGACGACCATCTTCACCTGGGGCGCCCTTCACAAACGAAAAGCATACACTGACTCAATCACATCAAAGCACTAAAGCTAATGTCTAACAGTGAGTGTGACTGAGCAGTATAACATACCAGCGGTCCTGGCTTGCCCTCTGCTCCCTGGACTCCAGGAGTACCAGTAAGACCCTTTATAAAGAGGTAAAAACATGAGAAATGGAAACGTGGGATTCAGACATATACATAATAAATGTATAAATAGATCAAAACAAGAACGCCAAGCTCTTCAGTGTTACCCTTGCACCTGGTAGACCAGGCTCTCCTGTACGTCCAGGGTCTCCGAGAGAACCTTTTGGTCCTGATGGGCCAGATGTTCCACGATCTCCTTGAGCACCCTTTAACAAGAGAATGATGATAACTTAGTTCAGTTTAACTATTGAAACATGTGAGTGACATAATCTCTGATATCATCTCGCAATAAGCTGCAAATATCAGCTAATACAGTATAATAATAATAATTTGTAGAGACAGTAAACTTTACCTTCGGTCCTGGCAGTCCATCAGCACCAGGGAATCCTCTGTTACCAGGAGATCCCTGAAAAACACATCATGAATCATTTTCTGCATCATCTTCATCCTTAAAGATGTGTAATAATATAGAAAATCATTAGAGTAAACAAAACCATGAACCACTTCTGAACTCATGATGTTGGTTCATTTATTTTACTGAGATGCTCTTTGTCTTTAAAGTGCAGCTCTGTGGTGGATGAAAGCTTCAGCAGGAGACAAAATGCTGACTTACTCTCTCACCGACGGGACCGAGGGGGCCGACAGAGCCGGGGTCTCCACGCTGTCCTCGCTTTCCTTCTTCACCCTGAGGTCCGATCACTCCCTGGGAGCCTGGTGGACCCTAGAAAGACGACACACAAGCCAGAAAATGTTGAAATGACTTAAATGATATGTCCTCATGCATCAGGGCATATATAACTTAACCTGAGATACAAATTCTGTGTAATAGAACAGAATTAAAATGGAGCTATTTCTAATTGAAGCTTACAGGTTCTCCTTTGGGTCCAGCCTCTCCTTTAAATCCAGGAACACCAACATCTCCCTGTAACACACAAACACACAAATATGAGTCACACTGAGCAACTGTCACTGTTTATTTAGTATTAAATCTTATTAAAGAGATTCAAGCAATCAAAAGCCAGAATTTTGAAAACCTTACCAGTTGTCCTTTGATACCAGGCTGTCCAGTGCTTCCCTGAGGTCCTGGTGGTCCGGAGGGTCCAAGATGGCCGGACGGACCTTGTGGACCGAGATTACCCTGTGAAGAGTCAGAGGAGTCATTTGTGTGTCCTCAGCATAAACAGTGAAGATGTTGTGTGAATTAGTGAACTGTACGTACCACTGGTCCTTTGGTACCTGTGCCACCATCTGTACCCATGGGTCCCTTTGAACACAAGAGTTCTACAGTTAGATCATAACATCCACATTGAGCATATGTTGATAACCTTATATAAAATTATACCATTCAATTACACTTTCAATCACAGCTGATCAATAAGTAACATCATTTAATCACTTCCTGTCCAAATGCTGTATGATAAAGTGTAATAAAGTAAGACATTAACCCTGAGGCCGACTGGTCCAGCTCTGCCCAGGTGACCGGTCTCTCCTCTCTGTCCCTGTGGGCCCTCTGGACCCCGGACTCCTGTGGGGCCGGGTTGTCCCTGTGGAAGATAATCAGAGGCTTCAGATCACAGTTTTATAACAGAAAACAGTGAAGATGAATAAAAGCAGTCAATGATGAATAAAGAAGAATTATTCCCTTGATATTAAAAAGTCATTAAAAGCGTCTTCTTGTCAGTGTTACCTTCATTCCTGGGGTTCCTGGATATCCAGGTGGGCCACTGAGACCCAAGGGACCCTGTTAAACCAACAACAATTATAGTTAATACAACACACGACAAATGTACAAACACTTTGAATCCACCTTAAAATGAGTATCTCACTGAATCCTACAATAAAGATAAGACACCAAACTTACCATTGGACCATGTTTTCCCACGTTGCCAGGTAAACCACGCTTCCCCTGAAAGATGAAATCAAATCACAGTTAAGCATTGATGTTAGGCCCTCTCTTAGTAAATGCCTTATTTTTTATTATTTATTATATTATATATTATATATTATTTTAATAGCTGACACTGAAGAAGAAAATAATACACATGAGTAAAATATTACTTTTAAAATTTTTAATAAAAACACAGTAATCACGGCGGCAGATGTTTCTCATGCACA
>JBBMOC010001395.1:5020-12078 GCA_037975185.1 Centropyge bicolor | reverse complement strand
CGTTTAAAATATACAGCATACATCATTATGCACAATTCATAGCTGTCAATCTAAGTGGCGCCACTTTGATTGACAACTAGCCTCTGACGGTCTAAAGGGCGTCACCCCGGCTAATTCTAGTCACTGAGTTTGGGAAAGAGATCGTCGTGGGGTTAGCCGGCTAGCAACGATATTTAGCATTTAACCTAGCTGGTTAGCCGTAGCTAGTTTGATTATTTGGAATAAAGCGGCTTTTTTCAGCCAATAGCGTTCATTCGACCCGCCTCAGCTCCGCCCTCGCTCCACCTCTTTGTCCATATTTGGAGTAACCGGAGGTAGGCTACCAAGATGGCTACGCACTACGATTTGCTTCATTTTTGCTCTTCAGAAACCTATGGGTGACGTCACGGACACTACGTCCATATTTTATACAGTCTATGGGAGGAACTCGACTGGAGGACTGACATGAGACAAAGACAGCGAGAGGCATCATGGGTGAAAAGAGGCTCTGCTCCTCCCGTCAGTGGCAGCGAGACAGAGTTTAGAGATGAAGTGAGGCTGAAGTTCAGAATCAATCAGTGCAGCCGTTTCACTTCAGCCTCAGACGACTGATGTGACGATGAAAAACTGATCCCTGTTTGAGAGTCCTCTGACAAACAGGCCTGACAGGAAACAGCAGACAGGATGAGACCAAACACATCATTCCACTCCTTCAGTCATCATGTGACAACCACAGCACAAAACGTATTCATGTCACAAAAACAGCTCTGAGACTGAGACATGGGTACGTTTCATCTGCCCAGTCTTATCTGGTACATTTAGGTCATGTGACTGCTGAGTTTCTCCTTGACGTGAACAAAAAACATGGCCGACATCCCTTCTATTGTTCAGTGGAAATTGCTGTATTTGATAGCTTCGTTTTTATGGCTTTTCTAGCGACAAATGTTTTATTTTCACAGTATCTGTTCAGTTTATGTACGAGATCCATAGTTTTTTCATTTCAAGATTCAATGAGAAACCAGATAAAAAAGCTGTAACTTTCAGCTTTTTTCCACCTGCTCGCTGCTCCGGACCTGCTGAGATCACAGTGAAAAGACGTCCAGTTGATCAGTGTAATAAACATCAATGTTGAGAAAGGTTTTCTGCATTCAACATGACTCAACGAGTGAAATCGTTTCTCTCGTTAAACAGTAAAAACACAGTTCACTCATGGTCGTTGAGTGGTTAACAAAAATAGATCGATACAAACACACTTAACTTCTTTAATCATGTTCTGTAAATGTAAACTCTTTCATTGTGACACAAAGAAATTTTGCTTCGTCCAGTTTGCAGAGACTCTCAACACATTCTGATGAATCTACTGTACACTGTGTGTTTGTACTGCATAATACGGCATAATGTAGTACTACAGTGTACTACACGTGCACAGTACAACAAGCTCAGTGAAGAACTAGTCAGAATAAATAGAGATCTTTTTTTATAAAGCAGCAATAGGAGGAGGAAACAGTCGCGTCTTTCTGTGTTTCTGAAGGAGCTGAGAAAACATCCCTCATGATGTCACAATGATGTCATTGTTGTATGAATCAGTGTCAAACTGCATCAAACATGAACTCAAGCAGAAAACAACTGTGTTTGAATTCTGGAGGACTGATTTCCTCTCTGTGCCACAGGGGGCGCTGGCGAGCCTGCGGCCGTGTGCAGTCCTGTTCAGCATCTCCCTGCTGACTGCAGACAGTTTGCAGGTACAGCGTCGACCTTGTCTGCCGCTTGTCGAGGCTCGACACGGCCGTTCGCTGTGATGGTGAAACTCGCCTCTGGGAGAAAGAACGCCGTCGACAGATGGTGTGAAGTCCCTCTCACTCGCCTCCAGTGTCTCTGCTTCCATTTTGTCCGTCTCCTCCTCGTCCCCTCTGTCGTTTATTTACATCTCCCCTGTCTCTCCCTCCACACTGAGCACGGCTGTGTCTCTTCCAGCCCTGCTTCTTCCTCGCTGATAGACTCAACACTCCGGCTCCCACTGAGACACACGGGCGACGAGTTTGGCCCATTTCCTAAATGTGTTTCCACAGTTATAAAAAGACCCTTTGAGACTGAAGTGAAAAAGACTAAATAGGTGACTGTGGGAAATTGTCCGGGTTTCTAAGCACATTTTCTGGTTGGGAGCCGTCAGGACTTCTGTGGAATGAGGCTGGCAGTCGTTGTCCTGCCGCCCCGCCGCTCAGCTCTGGCTCCGCCCCCTCGCTCCGGCTCGTCCTCGGCCCCTTTTCTGCCCGTCCCTCGGGAACCTGTGGTCATTGAAGGAAAAACACAGTCCAACAAAAACAGGGATCTGTTCTGTAAATGGCCGAGTTGTGAGGAGTTTCTCTGTTTCCTGTGGCCAGAGACAGGAAACAAGGCAGCGTCACATCCGGGTTTACTGCAGCTACAGACCACAGACTGTATAAAATATGGACGTAGTGTCCCGTAGTGTGCCATGACATCACCCATAGGTTTCTGAAGAGCAAAAATGAAGCAAATCGTAGAGCGTAGCCATCTTGGTAGCCTACCTCCGGTTACTCCGAATATGGACAAAGAGGTGGAGCGAGGGTGGAGCTGAGGTGGGTCGAATGAACGCTATTGGCTGAAAAAAGCCGCTTTATTCGAAATAATCAAACTAGCTACGGCTAACCAGCTAGGTTAAATGCTAAATATCGTTGCTAGCCGGCTAACCCCACGACGATCTCTTTCCCAAACTCAGTGACTAGAATTAGCCGGGGTGACGCCCTTTAGACCGTCAGTGGCTAGTTGTCAGTCAAAGTGGCGCCACTTAGATTGACAGCTATGAATTGTGCATAATGATGTATGCTGTATATTTTAAACAAACGCCTTATAAAAAAAATCGCCCCCCCAGAGTTGTCATGGAGTAGAAAAACAGCTTATGAGACTAGAGCCATGTTTTGAACCAGGCTGTAAATATGTTTTTTTCTGTGGTAAAATCGGACATTTTAACATGTGGCTCAAATGTAATTGACTCCCTTCTGCAGCCTGCTCTAGTGGTTATTGGAGGAACTGCAGCTTTTTTGCACTTCCGCATTTGCGTCATTTTTCAGCGCCGGAGGTTGCCGCTTGCTACAGACGAGTGTTTCATCAGAACAGGAAGAAACCACGAGCACTGTCCGTCTGTCCCTGTTGAGCTTGTGATGTTCTAAATTCACAGTGGAAAAGTGAGGTCATGATAATCGAATTAGAAGAAGGGAAGCAGGTTGAGGAAGCACCAAATAATGAAATGACCAAATGTGTGAATTGATTTTGTGGTGTAATTTAACCACACTGAGAAAGAAAACCTTCAAAACAATAATGTTATAATTTACTTTATTTTCTTCCTCATTATGTTTCTGAATGTTGTTCTGACAAAGACACCGTGTTGGTCTTTAAATGGCAGCTGGTTCTGTCCACTGGCTAACGTCAGTGTTTCATCAGTCAGATCATGTGACTCTGTGAAAACGCCTCCTGATGAAAGCGGACTCTGGCCGGCGCCCAGGTTTCCCGTCTTGGTAGGAAGCCGCACATTATCAAATATGACGGCTGGGAGGTGTGAACCGCCGCTCCATTCTGCTCCCGAGTGTTAAGTGGATGAGGTGTTGTGCACACAGCGTTTGGCTCAGGCAGCTACTTTCAAAACTACAATGAAAAGAAATTGCCTTCTGCCGGCGCTGACTTTCATTTTCTCTCGGCGACTCTTCCCGCGGTGAAGTGTCGGAGCGGAGGAGCTCTGATCACGACACTCGCTTCTAGTGGCGGCTTCAAATTCTGCCAGTGGAGGAATGGAAGCTTAAACGAACTCACTGCTGCATCAGGATGCGGGTGCGATTATTCAGGCCTGAACTCCAGGTTCAAAAACCTGCACATTTGAGCTGATGTGTGTAAACTGTGTTGGTGGATGAGGAACCATGTGACCATGTGATGGAACCAACTAACAAGCAATTTATAGGTGAAGACATTTTCCGTCCAACCTGGCAACGTTTCCTAAAAGAGGAGCAAAGGTAGCTCATGTATTGATTTTCATATCTCTTGACTCTCCTGTTTCTAAGCATCTAACAGCAGCATCCAACCTGGCAACCTCGCACAGTGTTGACACCTTCATTCTGCACAAAATAACCTGAACTCTCTGAATTTAACAGAAGCTGAAGTGGCAACGTCGACAATCCTCTTCCTCTGCTTATCTCTCTCTCTCTCTCTCTGTGTCTCTCAGGGCAAACCTGTATCAATCTGACCTGGCAACCCTGCTCTGCCCTGGAAAAAATAACTTCTCCCACTCCACATAACCCCGCTTTTTGTGCCCTATCACCCTTTTATTTTCTCAAATGGCTCCAAATATCTCTGAGGTCAAACTTACAACAGCCCAACCTGGCAACTCTGCACTGTGTGAATAACTCTTTTCATGAGGCTCCTGGAGGAAATAACCTCCTTCTGCAGCTGATAGTATTTGAAGAGGCAACACAGAAAGCTGTTTTTTTACTTCAGCCTGCAAACGTTGCTTTAACCTGGCAACTATAACCCTCTTTGCCTTCTCGAAAATCAAATAACCCGCTTTATTTTCCCCTCACTCCACCTGACGGCTCCATCTGTTTCTCCAACCTGGCAAACTCGCCGCGTCTTAATAAAACCTCGCCTTCGCCATCGTGCATCAAATAACCTCGGCGCTGGGCTGTGATCAATACACCAGCAGTATGACAACATACCATGTGAACCTGGCAGCCCTTTCCCAATCTGGCAACAAAAGTCTTTCCAGCTTCCACGACTCAAACCCAATAACACTCACATTTCTCTGATATCACTGCCTTCGCCGGTGGCTCCAAATATTTCCAGGGTCACGAGTTACAGTATTCAAAGCTGGGAAATCGTGAGCAAACCAAACAGCTTCTGAGGCTTCGATCGGCTGCCAGAGCCGACACGTGGACACGGACAGCATTTTCACTTTTCATGGTCCAAAAGTGTTTTCAGCCTGAGCACCAAGGGTCTCATTCAAAGTCAGGGGGAAAATGGAAAAGGCTGCTGAAGCTCTTTCAGGCAAATACATGCGTAAGTTTTTTACATGTTAGAGTCTAAGGCTAAAAATGCGTGTGGACAGACAAACTAAACTGAGTTCACAGTCTCCATCTATCGTTAAAAGCTGCACTGTTTTAAATGTAAAATTCTTTCCGTGTGCACTGACACAAGTCGTCATTCTTCAGATTTGTTTCCCTGCTCGCTGAAGAAAACCATCCACCAAGTTATTCACCTCAGACGGAGGTGACCTGGTTTTCCTCTCTGCTGGACGAGCGAAGCCTGGAAGAACCTCGGTTTGAAAAATACACCGTGGACACGTCCCAGCTCACCGTGCTTCCACGAGACGCCAGGAAGTGGAGCACGGAGTGGAGTGAATCTCTGGAGGACGAGTGAAGTCATGTGACCACCTGGAAGTGGTGTAAAAACATCACATGTGAGCTAAAAATAAAATACATGAAGTACATATATGTGAGTACTCTCTGTCCTTGGTACTGGCTAAAAATACCTCTGTCCTGGAAACCAACACTTATCTGTCAAGATGTCAACCTGGCACCTCAGTGTCTTCAACAGTCAGAAACCTGTCTAGAGTCAGAGTCAGTTTTCCCATCTTCCCTTTTCATCCTTTCATCACGTCTCCAAACTCTGACACTAAGTCAATGAATAAAATATCTCCAAACAGGCAACCCAGTCCTTCCATCCTGCTCTTAAAGTTGTGAAAACACAACTGAGCCTTCAACTTGCCAAAACTTGCCACTGTGACAAAGTTCCTCCTAAAAATGCTTTGCCTCGAAAGCTCTACCCTCAAACCTGGCAACCCGGCTGCCACAGCTGTTTCAAATTACTCCAACATGGCAACTAATATCCACCTCCGCAAATTGGCTCACCTGTTTCTGCCGGTGTGAAATCCTCGAACCATAACCTTTTCACTGGATTAACATCATCCCAAACTGGCAACCGTGTCAGAGCACAGTGTGCTTCAAACAAGCTGCACAGAAACTGAGCCTCCGTGTCTCCAAATGATCCTCTGCACTTCCCTTCCTTAAAAAAAAAAAATTACATCAACCTGGCAACCGTCCCTGTTCTCCATTAACCTTTGTACCTGTTAACCATCCTGACAACATCTGCCTCCACACGCCTCCCCTCCAACCGGCTTAACACTCACTCCAACCTGGCAACTTGTGCCCTGCATCCAACCGAAGCACTTCACATCTGAAGAGCCTGACATGGCGGCGGGATTCTTTCCACTGTGCTCCCTCCAAATCCACTCACCTCCTCCGCTTAAAATCACTCCAACATGGCAACCCGGCACTGCTTGTAAGTCTCCCTGCAACCTGGCAACCGCAGCAGGTGCAGCGCTCTGTGGTGAGATAAGCTGAGAGGGAGAGACTCTCCCCCTCCCTCCCTCCCCCCCCTCCCCCCGTCTCCTCTCTGTACACTGCGGCTTTGTTCAGCCTGTGTGTCTTCTCTCTCTCTTACACACACACACACACACACACACACACACACACACACACACAAACACACACACACACGCACATACACTCTCACACACACACACACACACACACAGAGTGCAGCCTGATGTGTGTGTGTCAGGTGCTCTTGTGGACCAGATGAGCAGAAAGTGTGTGTTTGATGCAGAGAGTCGTTTCATGAGGAGAAAATCAAAGGTGTTTTTTTTCCACACTGTCACAAGCTGCGTCTGTTCGGAGACGACTCAAATCAAGCAAGAACAGTATTTTCATTTGTCTCGTGAGCGTCTGCAGCCAAACTGGTTTAAAGCAGATTAAGTTTTGCAATCACCGTTTGTGATGATCTGGAAGCATTGACAAATAATTCAGCATCAATTCCAGTTTTCAAATCAGAATTAGTTTTAAAAGTGTTTGTTGGAGCTGTAAACAGAAGAAATGCTCCTTGTTTAAAATGAGTCGTCTGATTCATTTTAAAGATTCAACTATTGGTTGATTATTGATGATCAGTTTAAGGGGGAGACTCTCCTGACGCTGACGAGATGAGCCGATCACTTCCTGTCATCTGTCAGTGTGTGTGTG
>JBBMOC010001394.1:0-12082 GCA_037975185.1 Centropyge bicolor | reverse complement strand
AGACTGGAGTCTGGCCTGGAAGGTGGACGGCAGCAGCAGCAGCAGCATCAGCTGGGAGGAGAGCAGGAGCCCCGCGGTGCTGGAGAAGGATGGCCAATACAGCTGGAGCAGCACCCTGAGGCTCCATGCAGACCAGTGGAGGAAGGTGGGCTCTGTGACCTGTGAGGCCACCCAGGGCTCCCAGACTCCGCTCTCAGAGACACTGAGGAGAGAGCAGTGTTCCCAGTTGGTTCTGACCTGACTCACTGGGACTCTGCTGCTGCTTTCTCTCTATCTCTCTATTTTACATGAACTACCAATGTCTTTGTGGGAATACCCTGCCCTCCACAGCGGGGGAAGTATCAGTTCTACTTCGGCAGGTGTGAGTAATAGGTCACACACACACACACACACACACACGCACACACACACACACACACACACACACACATATTCATGCCCATGGTGCAGGAAAGTTTCCCCTCCCCCCATGTCAAGTATCAACCAAAAGTATCAACTCTGCAGGTGTAGGTGTGGAAATATTAGGCCACACATGGGTCACACACAGACAGACACAGCTAAAACAGCTTGAGGCATAGACAAAATATGGACGTAGTGTCCGTGACGTCACCCATAGGTTTCTGAAGAGAAAAAATGAAGGAAATTGTAGTGCGCAGCCATCTTGGTAGCCTACCTCCAGTTACTCCAAATATGGACAGAGCGAGGGCGGAGCTGAGGCGGGTCCTATGGGCCGGCTGAATGAATGCTATTGCCTGAAAAAAGCCGCTTTATTCGAAATAATCAAACTAGCTACGGCTAACCAGCTAGGTTAAATGCTAAATATCGTTGCTAGCCGGCTAACCCCACGACGATCTCTTTCCCAAACTCAGTGACTAGAATTAGCCGGGGTGACGCCCTTTAGACCGTCAGTGGCTAGTTGTCAATCAAAGTGGCGCCACTTAGATTGACAGCTATGAATTGTGCATAATGATGTATGCTGTATATTTTAAACGAACGCCTTTATAAAAAAATTTGCACTTCCGCATTGGCTTCATTTTTCAGCGCCGGAGGTTGCCGCTTGGCTTGGGGTCAAACTGACCCAGAGGAACACCAGTGCATGCAATTAGCTTTCAGCCCATTGAAAAAAAATCATGAAAATTTTTTTCTAAACCTTCTGTCTATATTGTTTGCTACTTTTTAACTCAGGGCTACGTAAATTTCCCCCCTGTGGGATGAATAAAGGTATATCTTACCTTTCATCCTTAATTAGTTGTACCCATTAAATTAGGAAGAGTCATGAAATATGAAGCAAAAAAAGGCCACCATTATATTTTGAATTATAAACATTGAATGGGGTCAAATTGAGCCCAAGGATAATAGGAGGTTTTACCTGGACTTCACCACCACCCTCTGTTTCCTGTTCTGCTCCATCTACCAAGTTTTGTTTATCTGTTTTCCGTGGCCATCAGCATTCACTTTGGACTACATCACAGTAAGGAACAAATCTACTCTCCTGTCTTGGTTGTTTCTCAGAGACTTTCTTGTGTTGCCTCACCTCGTGTAGTCATATACAAATGAAAGTCATTACTGACTATCTCGCCTGTGTGTTGCTTTTGAGTCCAACCGCACTCCCTGTTACACAAGTCACAGGAGAGGACACAAAGACTTAGTTTGAAAGAAGAGGAAAACACTGAAAGCCAGGTGGCTAAAAACCAGAGGATTCAGAGGTCGTATGAAGCCTCACTCTCTTCTGGGTACTGTGTTCTCTTTCTTTTTAAATATGACCTATTTTGACTTGGCTTTGACTTTGGCTCCATTGAAGGTGACGAAAAAGCCGGGCAGTTATTTTTTGTTGCTCCTCTAAACCTTCAGCTGAGGTGAAGCCATGCAGTCGTGTCAGGATGCTCAGGCAGAAAAACAGACATGTTTCTCATTCAGACTTTTTTCAAATTTGGAAAACAACAGAACAATTCATACACAAGCACTTGAAAAGAAAATGTCCGTCATATTTCCACTGTGTTTGAGTCTGGTCATCAGGAAGAACTGCAGCCCCCCCAGCAAGCTGCAGCTCCTAGTTTCGTTTCTACCTGTGTGTCCCTTTATTCTTTTATCAAACAAAGAAGAAGTGATGTGTGCTGCCCACTTAATGTGTGCTCACATTAGTGTAAATGTGGCCTCTGTGAATTTGTTGTTATCATTAAGTTGTTTGTTGTGTATTGTTTGTGTTCAGAGACTGTATAATATATAGGTGAAATAACGTTTAGTTAGTTAGTTTTATTTGCTTTGTGCATGCTGTAGCATCTTTGGAACAGTAGGTGGCAGTGTGAGAATTTGAACTTGACCGTCGCTCTGCTGGTTTCCCCTCACATCTATAGGATGTAGGATTCAGCAGGCTCGGCTTTGTCTCCCTGCCTCACATCCCTGTTTATCTTTCAGGTCAGTAATGTGTGCTAAAACCCTGTATGAAATGCTACAGCTTGTTCGTAAATGTTAATTTTCTATACCATGTTCCGGTAAATGAGTTAAATGTCCAGTGATGTTAGTTATTTATTCATTTGTGATTAGACGGTCCGCCATGTTAGCATGCTAGCGGTGAAATGCTAGCGGGGCCCGCACGTCTCCCATCTTCCTATTTTTAGGTTTCATACTCCCTGCTCCATGTTCATTGTTGTATATTTTCAGTAACATGCGTGTACATAATTAGTGTCATTCGTTTATTTAAAAATGTTTTTAAATTGTTTTATTCATCATACTGTGAAGCTAAGTCCTGCAGATATAGTATCTATGTTCATACATTTCAAATGTAAAGATTTTCAACTTTATTCAATATTGGAAGAAGGTAGTTAGGAAAAGAGAGTTTTGTTTTTGGTCTTTGTTTTAAGACCATTTTGAAAATGTCTAGAGAGACAAAACATATTGTATTCATATACAAAATAAGGACTGCTGAACAGGTGAAGTGAATTTATTTTGAAGAAACACATCTAAAGAGGATTCAGCAGGCTCAGCTTTGTCTCCCTGCCTCACATTCCTGTTAATCTTTCAGCTGTGTGCGGGTGCCTCAGCCCGGTACCCGTTACAGTTTATTGGGGGCTCGTCCGGGATTAGTCCCACCACGAGGAAGGAGGCTGATCCAGTGATACTGAAACCGTGACCTTAACCATCAATGGCACGATGCAACCAGTGGGCGCCATCCAGTGTGAGACGTCTCCTGCTGCTATTATCCCTGTCTACTGATGAAGAAACCATCTGTACCAGCTGCATCAGAAGAAACCATGATCTACTGTGCTGTGTGAACCTACCACCCATCGAGGACAGAGACTGTATTTGAATCCTGAACTGTGTGACCACGCGTGAGGAATAGGGAAGCAGTCATGGCAGACGGTGAGAGGAAAAGCTTGGTGTGGACAATCAAGAAGGACCTGCTCGCTCTCTCTCCAGATGAACTGTTCCAGATTGCCAAGTCAGTGGGTCCAGTGCCAGGATTGGACCAGTCTTGTCTCAAGTCAGGGGATGAGGAGGGATGTTTTGACTACATCAGCAACTTCATGTACAGCAAACCATTAATTGAGTCTGAGGATCTAGGTATGGCACACTTATTAGAGCTGAGAGATGTTGTAAATATGGCCATTCAGAGTCGGGTTTCTGATGCACATGTACATGTAACCGGTGACAGGGTGTCAAATTATTTATTGTCAGATTCTCAAGGTAATGATGACAGTGTTGATGTAATACAAGGCAATGATGATGTCAGTACATTAGTGATAAGTGATCACAGGGGTGATGGAGTTGGTACTGCTAGTGGGGTCCACAACACTGTTGCTACAGCTATGGTCACACAAGACACAGAACTACAAAAGATACTCACCAGTTATGAGGAGCTAAGCAAAAAAATTATGCAGTACATGCCCACACCCACTCAGCAGTCTGTACCTCAGCCACCTGCAAAACCACAGTCTATGTCACAGAATAACAATGGTTCAAACACCAAATATCCAACTGAACCCTCTGCACCTGTGACACTTGACAAGGTTGTCTCCTTAAGAGAACTTTCTTACCTCCGTCGAAGAGAATTCAAAGTCCAAGGAGGTCAGATTGGAGACCAGGGGTCAGACATCAACTACAACAGCATCTGCCGCCAAATTGAAGAAGGATTAAAGGAACAGTTCAGTGAAGCAGAAATTGTAGGAGCTGTCCTCAGAGTCATCAAGCCGGGGAATTTCAAAGACATGTTGATGAATAAAGATGATTTGACTGTAGAGGAACTTAAAGCGTTTCTCCATTCCCACCTGGGTGAGCAGAGTAACACAGAGCTGTTTCAAGAGCTCATGTGCACCAAGCAAAAAGACAGTGAAACCCCACAACAGTTCTTATACAGAGTCATTGGACTGAAACAAAAGATCTTGCTGGCCTCAAAGCATACGGACACAGATGTAAAGTACAATACAAGCACAGTTCAAGATATTTTTCTCCATACCGTGTATCAAGGCCTAGGGCACAAGCACGATGACGTTCGCAGAGAGCTCAAACCATTGCTTGCTGACACCAGAGTAACTGATGAGGCAATTCTAAAACAGATAAAGAAAATAATGAGTGACGAAAGTGAAAGGCAGCGGCGATTAGGTCCAGCCATCCGCCAAAGACTCACCAATGTGCACAGTGTCCAGCTTGATGTTAATGCTGCCCAATGTTCTCCTGTCAAGGATGAAAGTTCGGTCAAGAAACCTAAGACTGAGCTAATGAAACAGTCAATGCAGACACAAAAGTCAGAACCAGTCAGCCACCCCTGGAAAGCAAAAGCTGATCACAGGAGAGAAAAATCATATGGCTGTGACAAGTGTGTTGAACAAAATCGTCCTGATTGTACTCACTGCTTCCACTGTGGTGATGAAGGCCACCGAGCGGTGGGCTGCTTGAAGAAACCGGCGCGCCAGGGAAACTGGAGCCGGTCCCTGATGAGGGACAAACAGTGACCGGGTCTCAACCACTGTCCCAATCTGACACTTGTCAACATGATAAAGAAAGAACAAAGTCTAACAGTCAAACAGGAGGCGAACCAACAGAGAACCAGAGACACAAACAACCAAATAAGACAACCAATGTACTTACCCAAGACGTGCCTAACAGCAAGAGTGAACGCTTGGCCAAACTCATCGGGAGAAAAGCGCTCACCCATTGTAACCTAAATGGCTTAGCAGTCAGTGCTTTGCTAGACACTGGAGCTCAAGTGAGCATGATTGACAGAGACTGGAAAAACAAATACATACCTGACACCACTGTTAGACCACTTAGTGAAATTATTGATGATGAAGAAGAGTTGAAAATCTATGCTGTGAACTGTGACATTCTCCCATTTGATGGCTGGGTTGCCCTTACAGTCAACTTAAAGGGGAATGAAGATCCTAATCTGTCAATAACTGTACCTTTTCTTGTTACCAGTCTTGTCTTAGAAAGACCATTACTGGGTTTTAATGTGCTGGAGGAGATGATAAAGGAACAACCAGAGCAGCTGATTCCCACCCTCACCAGTCTGCTCAGCAGTGCCATGGTGATGTCAACAGAAAAAGCAGAGTTTCTGGTGAACTTCATCCAGACAGACAAACCCACAGAGCAGTGCTGCCGCCTACGAACAGGTAAACAAGACACGGTCATTCCAGCTGGTCATGTAGCCTGGGTCAAATGCCAAGTCCCACCCAACATGGATTTATGTGACTCAGTCTTCCTGTTTGAGCCTGATGAAAACAATGTTCGACTGGCAGAACTGGATGTTGGTGAAGGTCTGTTGGAGGTACAAAACCCCAGAAAACCCTATGTAGCTGTACCTGTGGGGAACAACACCAAACATGCAGTCACTTTACCAAGAAAAACAGCCCTCGGCAGCATCCACTGTGTTGAAAAAGTGCTTGCACTAGACTCACCTGAACCACCAAAACCCCCAGGAGCTGTAAATAGTGCTGTAACAAAGCCCACTGACACCAGCCAACCCCAGTGGCAACCTCCTGTCGACCTTAGCCACCTCAGTGATGAGCAACAGGCAAAAGTCAGCAAAATGCTTTGTGAAGAAGCCGGAGCTTTTGCTCGAGACAGCAATGATATTGGATGCATACCAAGCCTGCAGATGTCAGTCACTCTCAAAGACGAAATCCCTGTACAAAGAAGTTACTCGTCAGTTCCAAAACCGCTGTTTAAAGAGGTCAAAGAGTACATACAGGAACTGCTGATGAAAGGCTGGATAGTTAAATCCAAGTCCCCGTATGCTGCTCCTGTTGTCTGTGTCAGGAAGAAAGATGGAAGTTTGCGGCTGTGCATTGACTATCGTCTTCTGAATCAATTGACTGTCCCTGATCGACATCCGCTACCCAGGATACAAGACCTGACTGACACTCTTGGTGGCTATACCTGGTTCAGTATCCTGGACCAAGGGAAAGCCTACCATCAGGGCTTCATTGCTGAGGGTTCACACCACCTAACTGCCTTCATTACTCCCTGGGGCCTCTATGAATGGGTTCGTATTCCATTCGGCCTCTCAAACGCCCCTGCAGCCTTCCAGCGGAGTATGGAGGAGATGCTAGGCCCCCTCAGAGATGATTGTTGCATCCCATATCTTGATGATGTGCTTTGCTATGCAAGAACGTTTGATGAACATGTTGAAGCCCTTCGCAAGGTTCTCAAGGCCCTCCAGCGCCATGGGGTGAAACTGAGGCCTGAGAAATGCGAACTCTTCAGAAAAGAGGTCAGGTACGTGGGTCGCCTTGTGTCAGCTGAAGGAGTCAAAATAGACCCACGAGACCTTGAAGCTGTACAAACCCTGACAAGCAAGATGCCACAGACTGTGGGTGAAGTGAGGAAACTAACTTGGTTCCTGGGCTATTACCGCTCATACATCCAGGATTTTTCCCGGATTGCAAAACCGATCTATGAGCTGCTCCAATCCAAGCCAGGGAAAGTTCAGAATCCAGCCCGTGGGAGAAACACCAAACGCCCACAAATGCCTTCCCGAGAGCCTGTTGAGTGGACTACTGAACATCAGGTCACCCTTGAACAGTTGGTCACCCTTCTCACAAGTCCACCAGTCTTGGCATACCCTGACTTTAACCTTCCCTTTACACTGCACACTGATGCATCAGACCAGGGCCTAGGTGCTGTCCTATACCAGCGCCAGCAAGGGAAATTGAGAGTTGTTGGATATGGCTCCAGGACATTGACGCCAGCTGAGCGCAACTACCACCTGCACAGTGGAAAACTGGAGTTCCTCGCATTGAAATGGGCTGTGTGTGAGAAAGTCCGGGACTACCTGTACTACGCTCCACACTTCACAGTTTATACCGACAACAACCCATTGACCTATGTCATGAGTACAGCAAAGCTCAACGCTGTTGGTCATCGGTGGGTTGGGGAACTCTCAGATTTCAGGTTCGACATCAAATACAGGCCTGGAAAGTCAAATGCTGATGCAGACACACTGTCTCGCCTTCCCTTGGACATGGAGACATATGAAACAGTTTGTACAGAGGAGCTCTCAGATGAGGCAGTCCGCGCTACGTGGGATGGGAGTCAGGCAGCAGAACGGAAGGATGTAGCCTGGGTTGCAGCACTGAACATTTCTTCGTCAGACTCCCGCCAAGAACCTCCTTCTCACTTGCCAACCATCAGCCATGATGATCTTGTGAGAGCCCAAATGGAGGATCCAGCCATAAGCAAGATCATTGAATTAAAAAAATCAAACACCAAACTGACAGATGAGACTCGCAAAAGTGTAAATGGAGCTGCTCGAAAGCTGCTTCATGAGTGGAGCAAGTTATATCTTGAAAATGACCTCCTTTACAGACGAACGAAAGAGCAAAGGCAGTTAGTCCTCCCTCTTAAGTACAGAACACTAGCTCTAAAACATCTGCACAATGAGATGGGCCATGTTGGCACAGAACGAGTGCTCCATCTTGCTAGGGAGAGATTCTACTGGCCCTTTATGGCCAAAGAAATTGAGGACTATGTCACCAGAAAATGTCCATGCATTAAGTCCAAGAAGCCTGCAACACACAGTCGAGCTCCCATGGGCAGCATCACATCCAGCTCCCCGCTAGAGCTTGTGTGTATTGATTATTTACATCTGGAACCAAGTTGTGGAGGTTATGAATATATCCTAGTGGTGATTGATCATTTCACAAGATTTGCCCAGGCATATCCCACAAAGAACAAGAGCGGAAAAACAGCTGCTGAGCGTATCTTCAACGATTACATACCCAGAATTGGATACCCCTCTAAACTACATCATGACCAGGGTCGTGAATTTGAGAACAAGCTTTTTGAAACATTGAGAGAACTATCTGGCGTCGGCCACTGGAGAACATCGCCATACCACCCACAAAGCAACCCAGCTGAGCGGCTAAATCGCACCATACTCCAGATGTTGAGGACATTGACTGAGAGTGAGAAACTGCGGTGGAAGGATCATCTCCCGCATATCATCCATGCATATAATTGTACTCGGCATGAATCTACTGGCTACTCACCCTTTTTCCTCCTCTATGGTCGTCATCCACACCTTCCAGTCGATTTACTGTTTGGGTTAACTGGAAAGAAAGAATTATATTCACCTAGAGGATATGCAGAAAAATGGGCTGCAAGAATGTCAGAAGCCTACCAGATTGCCAGTGAAAACAGCAGGAAGTCCAGTGCAAGAGGAAAAGTCACATATGACAAGAAAGCAAAAGGAGTTGTACTGCAACCAGGGGATCGGGTTCTGGTCAGGAACCTCAGTGAACGTGGAGGACCAGGCAAATTAAGATCATACTGGGAGAAAGCTATCTACACAATCAAGAGTCAAGTTGCTGAGAACCCAGTGTATGTAGTCTGTCCTGAAAGTGGAGACAAGCAGAAAACCAGAACACTGCACCGCAACCTCCTGTTGCTGGTAAATGACTTACCTGTTGAAGTAGCTCCATCCAGAGACAAACCCATCCCTGAAAGAAAAACACGTCGCAGACAAAGACAAGAGAGAGTGACAGACACGCGCAAACAAACAGATGTGAGTGACAACTCTGAAAATGACTCAGATGATGACTGTAACTATGGTTACTGGTTAAGGTTACCTGCAGAAGGAAGAGAGGAAAGAGTTAATACCTACCGCAAACAACCCACCATGCGTGTGATGAATCCAACCCGGGAACCTGTAAAAGACAGAGGAGATGAACACTTAGTTGTTCCAACACCTGCAAAGACAGAAACTCATACTGTACCTGAATACTCACCAAAACCCATCCTGGTACCTGAAGAAGCTGAAACAGAGAGACACTACTTACCTGCTGAGATGCAGATGCCTCTGGGAGAGGAACCTAAAGAGAGATGGAGCACTGATGGAAACCTACCTGTTCCTGAAGAAAATGACAGCGATGAGAATCCTGAATCTGACTCAGAAGCTCGACCCTTGACCCCACCTGTGGAGTACACTCACTCAGAGCTTAGGAGGTCTACACGTGATAGAAGGCCAAGACGGGTTCTCACATACAAGTCTTTAGGTGAACCATCAGTACAGCCACATGCTACAGTTAACTCAGTAGTTGGACACATAACACCATACTTACCCCATCACAGTTCACCTCCATACCCACACATTCCATACATTCAACCTCTGTATACACCATGCTCTCATTCCATCTTTTATACACAGCCACCATACAGGCCATACTACCATACACCCACCACATACATTCCACCCACAATGCTAGCTTGTAAGGGGTCTAAGAACCAGGGAGGTTAAGAGTTAAAATTGTTTAAAAGTGTGAAATAAAAGTGTTTTGAGATATGTCGGGAGCCATTTTTATTTTGTCAGGGAGAGTGTGATGCCCACTTAATGTGTGCTCACATTAGTGTAAATATTGCCTCTGAATTTGTTGTTATTCATTTGTTGTTGTAATTAAGTTGTTTGTTTCTTGTGTTCAGACTCTGCACTGTATTTAAATATCGATGAAATAACGTGTTTACTTTTGTAAGAAAAAAAAGTAAACAGATTTTGTGGCAGAGGCATTGGCATGCTGTAGCAACTTCATGACAGTAGGTGGCAGTGTGAGATATAGGAGTTGACCTTCGCTCTGCCGGTTTCCCCTCACAATTAAAGAGGATTCAGCAGGCTCGGGTTCGTCTCCCTGCCTCACATTTCTTTCTTATATTTCAGGTCAGTAATGTGTGTAAAACTCTGTATGACGTGCTGCAGATTGTTAGAGAATGTTAACTTTGTATGATATGTTCCGTTAAATGAGTTCAATGCCCGATGTAGTTATTTATTTATACTGTTGTGATTAGGCCGTTCAGCCTGTTAGCATGCTAGCGGTAAGATGCTAGCGGGGCTCGCACGCCTCCTTTTTCAAAGCTATTTTCACGGTTTGTACTGGCTCCATGTGCATTATTTTATATTTTCAGCAGTGTGCATTTATATACTCAATGTTGTTTGTTTGTTTAAATAGGTTCATGTTTCATTTGTCATACTGTTCAGCTAAGTCCTGAAGGTGCTCTTACAGTACGTAGCTGTTAATGCATTTGTAATGTAAAGATGGCCAAACTGATTTGGAAACTTTATGTAGGAATTGGACGAGGATATTTGGGAACAGAGTGTTTGCTTTGAAATTAAATGAATTGTTTTATGTGTTTTATGAACATTTGAAAACATCCAGAGAGACAGAAAATGTGTCGTAGACAAATACTAAATAAGGACAAAGGCTAACAGTTAAAATTTAATGTGTTGTGAAAAAAAGACAATTAAAGAGGATTCAGCAGGCTCGGGTTCGTCTCCCTGCCTCACATTTCTTTCTTATATTTCAGCTGTGTGCGGGTGCCTCAGCCCGGTACCCGTTACAGTTTATTGGGGGCTCGTCCGGGATCAGTCCCACCACGAGGAAGGAGGCTGATCCAGTGATACTGAAACCATGACCTTAACCATCAATGGCACGATGCAACCAGTGGGCGCCATCCAGTGTGAGACGTGTCCTGCTGCTATTATCCCTGTCTACTGATGAAGAAACCATCTGTACCAGCTGCATCCGAAGAAACCATGATCTACTGTGCTGTGTGAACCTACCACCCATCGAGGATAGAGACTGTATTTGAATCCTGAACTGTGTGACCACGCGCGAGGAATAGGGAAGCAGTCATGGCAGACGGTGAGAGGAAAAGCTTGGTGTGGACAATCAAGAAGGACCTGCTCGCTCTCTCTCCAGATGAACTGTTCCAGCTTGCCAAGTCAGTGGGTCCAGTGCCAGGATTGGACCAGTCTTGTCTCAAGTCGGGGGATGAGGAGGGATGTTTTGACTACATCAGCAACTTCATGTACAGCAAACCATTAATTGAGTCCGAGGATCTAGGTATGGCACACTTATTAGAGCTGAGAGATGTTGTAAATATGGCCATTCAGAGTCGGGTTTCTGATGCACATGTACATGTAACCGGTGACAGGGTGTCAAATTATTTATTGTCAGATTCTCAAGGTAATGATGGCAGTGTTGATGTAATACAAGGCAATGATGATGTCAGTACATTAGTGATAAGTGATCACAGGGGTGATGGAGTTGGTACTGCTAGTGGGGTCCACAACACAGTTGCTACAGCTATGGTCACACAAGACACAGAACTACAAAAGATACTCACCAGTTATGAGGAGCTAAGCAAAAAAATTATGCAGTACATGCCCACACCCACTCAGCAGTCTGTACCTCAGCCACCTGCAAAACCACAGTCTATGTCACAGAGTAACAATGGTTCAAACACCAAATATCCAACTGAACCCTCTGCACCTGTGACACTTGACAAGGTTGTCTCCTTAAGAGAACTTTCTTACCTCCATCGAAGAGAATTCAAAGTCCAAGGAGGTCAGATTGGAGACCAGGGGTCAGACATCAACTACAACAGCATCTGCCGCCAAATTGAAGAAGGATTAAAGGAACAGTTCAGTGAAGCAGAAATAATTGTAAGAGCTGTCCTCAGAGTCATCAAGCCGGGGAATTTCAAAGACATGTTGATGAATAAAGATGATTTGACTGTAGAGGAACTTAAAGCGTTTCTCCATGCCTACCTGGGTGAGCAGAGTAACACAGAGCTGTTTCAAGAGCTCATGTGC
>JBBMOC010001393.1:0-12086 GCA_037975185.1 Centropyge bicolor | reverse complement strand
AACATAATGCACAGTATAATCACACACATCAAACACATATGTGCAGGCTTTATGCTGCTATATGTAATTTTTGTATGCAGCAGTGAATTTGTTCCTTTCAGCTGAGAGAACAACAATTTTAATACACACATATTTGGGACCCGACAGTAATACACACACATATTTTATTCTATAGAGGCTGTTATAAGTTACACAACACAACGTCTCTCTTCATCATATGAGCGGATCCAACTCCACTCTCTCATGATAACGGAGGAATTAATAAGTAAATGATGTGTCTAAGCTTTTGCTCAGCAGTGGGAGAGCCAGTTAACCTGCGTGTCAGCTTCAAGGGAGGGATGTAATTAGGATAGATGGCCAGATGGGAGAGATGGAAAGAGATGAAAAGAGCGATCCATCAGGCTTTCAGTCCGGCCACCGAGGAAACAGAGCGACCAGTTACCTCCTCATGACACATTGTGCAGAAACTTTTCATTGTTAATCCAGAAGAACATCATGTAGTATCAAGTATTTTGAATGTCTTTTATTTAACAAAATGCCAGCAAGATTTACCAGAAACTTACTGAAATTATACATTTCCTTCAACTTGTTTTGATGCACATTTTTAATATTGGACGTTGGAAAAGTTGGATGAAAACATAATGCAACAAAGTGCAATGGAAACAGACGTGAGGACAAGATCTATGTGGAACGATGAGGAGACAGAACCACGTTCCCAGGATCCTCTGTTCCCCAGTTCAACATTCTGTCAACACACGTTAACCCTCCGATTGTGTTTGTGTCAAAACACTGACCATGTGAACACAGGACTCTTTGTCATGTTCCCATTATGGACCATATAGATCTGGGTACAAACACAGGACTCTGGGCAGATGAACGAGCCCTGATGTAACGGTGACCTTCCTCAAATTAGTCCATGAAACAAAAGCATTTAACTTGTGTATTGTGTTTTTGTGCAGTCAGTTATTGTGTCCTCGTTGTGTTTGTGTGTGTCCAGTCTTTTCCAGGTAACAGTAACGCCGACAGCGTGGTTCAGTACAAACTGCAGCAGCCGGCCATCGCTCGCTTCCTCCGGCTCATTCCTCTGGACTGGAACCCCAACGGCAGGATCGGACTCCGGCTGGAGACCTACGGGTGTCCTTACAGTAGGTCTCATCCTCTTTACACTGACTGGGTTTTCAGAGTGGACAGATGCTGGCTCACTTTACGTTGACCTATGTCACCATCAAAGACACACGTTACACACCCAACCAGCACACACACAGGTCACTGGATGAAAATATATTTTATAGTAACAACATAATGAACATAAAGTTTTTCCAGAGAATTATTTACTGCAGAAATCAAACTGAAAAAGAAATTGGTTTGTTTCAAAAACTTTTCAGAAATGAGTGTAAAGATTTTGGAGATCACTGCTTCAGAATCAAGAAAGATTTCACCTTATTCCAGAAAATTCATAAAAATAGTTGACCTCTATTAAAACAGTTAGAAATTATTCAACCAAAATAGAAGATTTTTGCTCTTGTTTTAAGAAAAAAGCAAAAGAAAAATCGACTCAAATTGCTGTTTTAGCTGTCAGCAGGAAATAAAAATACTCAAGTAGAATACAAGTACTTCAAAATTCTTCTACACTACAGTAGTTGAGGTAAATATACTCACAAATACTTTAACATCAAGATCCAGTCCAGGAGTGACTTTAATGTAAATCCATGTTTTACTTCACATGAATTTACTCTCAACATATTCAGACATGTGAATATTTTACACTAAATATTATAATCAAGCGTCACTGTGCTCAGAATAATAAAGTTTTATTTCCTAAAGGCTACTAATTCAAAAACATCTTCTAATATTAAAGCTTGAGGGCAGGCCTCTGGAGCGTGTGTGTGGAGGCACTTTCTTCTTCATCTTCCTCTTTTCACTCCCTTCAAATTACAATAACATAGAACATAATGATGCATCAAACACTTTTTAATCATTTAAAGAGATTTATGTTTAACAATTTTCATGTTATATCACTCTTTTATTTTAAGTTTCTACATGTGTTTACATCCAGCTTTTCCATCAGATGCATGAACACATCACACCTTCACCTGTCTGTGTTATGTATGTTTTCCGAGTTCATACAGGAAGAAACTGCCAACTGTTGTCTCCCTCTGCAGGTTTTAATTCTCACCTCTTCTCAACACTGATAACCATCATGTTTCACACTTCTCTCCCTTAGGCCGTAAAGCTCGAGGGAGAAAGCAGGAGAATGTATTTTGTTACCAGTTTAATTGGTTCTCTTTCCGTCCCGTGTTTTTTTCCCAACAGATTTTCAAAGCAGTATAAACCATTTCACTCACTCACCTTCTGTTTCTCACGCTTCACAGCAGATTTTTAATATAATTGCTTCTCCCACTGGGATAATATCACAAACTCTTTATTGTATCGATCCACCTTTTTGTTTTAAAGTGAAAAATAACACATCACGTCTTCCATTACTGCATTCCTTACTTTAGATATTAGAACACATGCTGTCAGTTTAATTTGGCGAGAACAGATTAAAGGTCTTTTTTTACGTCGAGCATGTCGCAAACTGATCACATAAAAAAAAGAAATATATCTACTGCAACACACAGTTAAGATCGTCTCCCCACTGTTATGTCATTAGGTTTACATTTATATTATTGCAAACAGATTCATCAGTGGACAGAGAAGAAACCAGCTCAGACCTCATAGATCATTCCAGTCCAGAGCTGTAAAGTCTGCAGAGACGGCAGCTGCGTCAAACCAGCCCCGTCTCCTACTTTATATATTACTAAATGCTTTTCCAATTACTCTGCGCTGGCACAAGTAATCGCTGCCTGGATTATGTTCAGAGGCAACATTTTCTCAAGTGAATGAATCACTGTGTTTATGTGCTGCACCAGAGCCACAGGGACGGCTCAGTTAAATGCTTACGATCATGTTGTGTTTTTCATGATTCAAGTCACTTTTCACCATAATGTTTCCCTAACTTCAACCAAGTGCTATGAGCCCCTAAACATTATCAGAAGAGTTTGATCATGCTGTGGTCACGACAAACACATATTGTATTAGAAGGCAGGATATCTTAGTGGAAAACAAATACATTGTCAGTTAACATTTTACTGAGACATTCATTATCAGCAATTTTGCCAAATGTATTAATGAACAATTTTGGGTCGAGTTGAACAAATGAATAATCATGAAAAAAGTGCTTGTTAAACAACTTGCCATTAAAGGCTGGAGGCTAAACATGCACCAGCAGCTGCACATGTTCATCTTCATGGTCTCATAAGCAGCTGCTGACTAACTTGATCAAGCAAGATCAAGATTTTATTTATTAAACAGAATACAGATCCTGTTCTTCCTGACAGATTTCTCCATTTTTGTATTGGAGGGTTAGTTTAAGGTGCTAAAATGTTTCTGGTTTCGTTGTTGTTTTACAGTGAAATGAAACATAAAGTCCTGATTCCTCTGCCTGTGTTTTGTCTCTCAGCCTCTGACGTGGTGAGTCTGGACGGCGACGGCAGCTCTCTGGTCTACAGGTGGAGTCCTGGAGCCAGGCGGACGTCCAGAGATGTCGTCTCCCTCAAGTTTAAAACCCTGAGGAATTGTGGGACGCTGCTGCACGCAGAGGGAGAGGGAGGACTCAGCCTCAGTCTGGAGTTAGAGAGAGGGAAGTTACAGCTGCTGCTCAGACAAGGTACAACCATAGACTGTATAAAATATGGACGTAGTGTCCGTGACGTCACCCATAGGTTTCTGAAGAGCAAAAATGAGGCAAATCGTAGTGCGTAGCCATCTTGGTAGCCTACCTCTGCTTACTCCAAATATGGACAAAGAGGTGGCGCGAGGGCAGAGCTGAGGCGGGTCGAATGAACGCTATTGGCTGAAAAAATTCGCCCCCCCCCCAAAGTTGTCATGGAGTAGAAAAACAGCTTATGAGACTAGAGCCATGTTTTGAACCAGGCTGTAAATATGTTTTTTTCTGTGGTAAAATCGGACATTTTAACATGGGGCTCAAATGTAATTGACTCCCTTCTGCGGCCTGCTCTAGCGGTTATTCGAGGAACTGCAGCTTTTTTGCACTTCCGCATTGGCTTCATTTTTCAGCGCCGGAGGTTGCCGCTTGGGTACAACACATACTGATGTACAGATACTCTCATCTGTTCATACTGATCTGCCACACTGTAGAGCTTAAATACCACGCTTATCTGCAGAATGAGAGCGGGATAGAAAGGTACCAACAACAAATCTACTTTTAGAAATGGCAGCTTTAAGGAGCTTTGATTGTTGGCGTCCCCAGTGAAAATGAAAATGCAGCAGGTAACACATTTTCTTCTGATGTGGAATTTATGTCACTGTTTATCCAACAGAGACTAAAACAACTGTTTCCAGTAAGAAAACCTTCAGCAGAGAGCTTTTGTTCTTTGTGAATTACTTTATTAGAACATCTGTATACAGTGGAGGACAATATAATCCTCTCTGAATTAACTTTAGATTGGTTGTGGTTGGGTGAGATGGACGACACGCACGCCGCCGCCTGATTGGTTGAAATCTTGGCTCCTGCTCTGCTGCTGCTTCTCTGTCTAGTTACAGTCATGATGGATGGTTCCCGTTCACTGTAGCATGTGTTCGAGCCGGACGCTGTAAGACTTACAGTCTGTAGAGAGGGGTGTGTGTGTGTGTGTGTGTGTGTGTGTGTGTGTATGTGTGTGTGTGTATAAACGGGGTTAAACCAGAGGTTGTCAGCCTGCCATGCTGAATCATCACCATATGGCTCACCTCTTGTTAGGAACCCCATCTGGCTGCTCCATCCATCCATCCATCCATCCATCCATCCCATCATCTACCTTTACATCATGTCATTCTCTTTGACTCCTTCACCCTCTCATTCTGCATTTCACGAAACACACCTTCCTCCATCCCATCATCTGTCTTTTCATCTTTCCCTCTGTGCACCTCTCTGCCATCTGTTTTATTCACAGACTCTCTCATCCTTATGCTTCTTCATCCATCTTTCTTTCAACCACCCTTTTCTCTTTCTGTCAGCAAGTTATTTCTAACTACACAGAAGGAGTACGATAAAGACAGGGAGAGGAAAGGAAGTGTCTCCTGAACACTTTGTCACACTGATGAAATAAAAAAATATATTTTCTAAGTTGTTGTTAGTTATCTCTGGTTATGTGACAAATATATGTAAAATGAATGATTGTTAATTATTTTATATCAAAATTTAATTAATTGCATATCTTTCACTTGGTGGTCTCCAGAAATTTATGCCAACAAATGTGATTTTTGATGACTATATAACCCCAGATAAAGTACATGTTAGTACTTAGTCCATCGGTGCCATTTTTAGCTTTTGGTACTTTAACTATATTATGACTGTTATGTACATTTCACCTGAAAATATGTCACATTACAGAAGCTAAAGACGCTTTAACTGCCTTTCCTCTGTGACTTTAAAGACTAAGTGTCATTATTAAAGAGCACGTCACTTCACAGAAGGACGGTTCCATCTTAAAGGAAGCTGTAAAGAGACACCGCGGCTCAGTGAGAGGAAATTAAAGTCGTCCATTCTAATGATAGAAGAGAGAATAAGAGGAGCCTCAGACCAACACTGGAAACAGCAAACAGACTCTTCTTCTCACTCTTCTGTTTCTGTCCTGCTTTCCACTTCTGTTCTGTTCCAATTATTGTTGTTTGTCTCAGATCATTCCTTTATTTTCTCTGTGTCAGAAGAGACTGTTTGTCTTTTTCAGCTGTTCACCATGTTTTCAGTTCTTCTCTTGACATTTGCAGCCCTCAACCCTTTCTCCTCTCTTTCCTCAGCCCTTCATCATTCTGTCTCTCATTATTCATGTCTGTTTCCTTCCAATCTTTTCTTCCCCTCTGTTTCCCTTCCATCCTCTCTCTCGCCCTCTCTCTCTCTCCACACTGGCTTTTTAGGTTACAGATTGTGTAATTTAGGTCATGTGCTGTGTGCACTGACCCTGAGCTCGTGCACGGCTCGCTCTGTTCTGTTCACACAAACGCAGGTCTGACCCCCCGCAGTCAATACAGTCGGCTTTATGAGGCAACTCTGAGAAACAGAGCTGCAGAGAGACAGTAGCTCTGTTCTGGATAACAGAGGAAACAAAGCACTAACAGGGTCAAATCTGATGGTCGATTGACTAGATTGTTTATTCATCTATTTTTGAATACGTATATGTACAGAGATTGTTGTCGTTAACTATTTTAGATTCAGGTGTAATAGACAAGATAAAAAGTCTAAATAATAATAAAAATAAAAAGCAAAGTCATTTTTTGAAATTAAAATTAGCTCATGTGAACAATGACAAACAAAACAAGGCATTTCAATGTGAAATTAATTATTAATTTTAAGTTAATAAAAATAAATAATAAAATAAATAAAATAAAAATAAAATAATTAATAAATAAAATAATAATTTTATTAATAATTATTTAATGGAACACATAAACCTGCAGGTCTGACTCCACCGACAGGCTGCTTCTTGTCTTACTGTCATGTGTTTCATGACACAGTCAGATCACACATACATGTTGTTGGGAACATGTAATGTGAAGAGATGAGATGTGACAGGATTTCTTTGAGCTCTGTTTGCTGTGTCACATCTTTACATCACATTTCTGTTTCGAAGCGTTTAAAAACATAAAAATAAATAATAAATAAATAAAAATGCAGTTGATGTCAATGTTGCAGATTTTTTTAATGTGGTGAAACATTTTAATAATAATAACTATAATAATAATAATAATTTATAATAATAAATAAGCAATGATACCATAAATTTTGCTTTGGCACCAACTTTGGGAACCACTGCTGTCGACTGGGTTATAGCGTTGATGCAAAGTGCAGACTGAGACAGAGATAGACAAGATAAGCTTGTTAAATACAGACAATTACTGTTTCTTATAATTACACATCATCTCACTGCTCCTTATTTATGAAATATAAGAGTTAAAAAGACACAGGAGTGTAAGTTTTAACGACCTCTCAGTGCTGAAATATTTGCTTTTCCAAAATCTGTTTGCAGTTTGAAAATCATGTTTGAAGCCGATTACAGTGACGGCAGCTCCTGATAAGGGCCGTCCTCGTCTTCCTGCATGATCAGATTTAGAGTCACAGTGAACAGCTGTAAAGATATTGCCGACAGGGCATTCAGCAGAAACACATCCAGTCTGACCCTCCTCGACATTAATAGAAAATGCTGCCACGAACTTTCTCGTGCAGTCCCATACATCCAGATTCACGGTCGGATTTTCTGGGCTCCAAATACAGCAAGGACCACATCTGATCATCACATCCAAGAAAGGGCATTTAAATTGACTGTGTGCATCCATGCTCTAAAGGTGAAAAGCGTTTTGAATTCGGGGCCTCATGACCTTTCCTCTGCTCCACCATCGCCCTGATCTTTAAATTTTTCATTTCTGCTGACCCGGTGCTTGTTAATATTTCCCGTGCACATTCACGCTCCCATCGGGAAGTAACCTATTGATTCTTGGTGACCCCCCCATCACAATTCATATCACAATCTGGCTGAAGGACTCACTGACAGTACACAGACTACAGCATTGTTTCACATCAAGGTTTTTCCCAAGTGGTCCAAAAGGTAAAATGTTTCCCGGTTGACCTTAACACTGCTAAAACAGGGAACAGACAGCAACAAAGAAAAGAGAGACTTTATATGTTAATATCAATTCTGTCATATTGATTCCTGCTTTTCTTCCCAGTCCTTCCAGTAATCAAATCATCCATCCAGTGAAACTCTCAATCATGATTCCACTGTCTCTTCTCTGCTCGTCCAGACTGTCTGACAAGGCCTGAGTCTGATCTGAACCCAAATGCAGCACCACAAGATGAAAGTTTCAAAATAAAAGATCTTTAATGCAAAAAGGCGAAACTCAAAATCACTCTTAAGAGGATAAGGCAATAACAAAGCACAACAGAAAATCACTCCACAGAGATAACCAAACAAAGTACTGAACTGAAAATCACTCAGACGAGGCTGAGGCAAAACAAGACATGAGTTAAACAAAGTATCAACAGAAAAAGCAAACCTGACTATGAGAACACTGAGCATGAGGCGTAGGATGACGGACTATACAGACACGACAAACTGGCACAGGACAAGGGAAGACACAGACATTATATACACGAGGTAATGGGGAACAGGTGGAGACAATGAGGGCGGGGCACACAATCACAGTGGCGGGAAACACAGGAGGAAGGGCAAGTTACCTGGAACGAAAGGGGAGATGGTTACCAAAGTAAAACAGGAAATGACAAGACAACATGAGCCAGGACATAATGCAAAAAAGTAACTTAACGCTTTTGCTTCGTCATGACACTGTCATCGAATAATTCAAACAACTCACTCAATGACAGGACAAACTTCCTCATCATCATATCATGAGATCCACTTCGAAGTTTTCTCAACCAAGCTGCACTCAAATATATCATCCCATAAAAAGGACTGAAATATCACAAACACATTTGTCCATCATCTTCCAAACTGTCTCTGTCTCTCTTTGAAGTTGGAATTGTCTCTCCCTAAAGAACATATAATACATTTTTAATGGCCGTCCGTACTCAGCTCCTTCTCTCAGCAGAAATACAAACTTTCTCTCCCAGTACTTCGGGGGGATGCAGAAATGGATCGGCTAATTTGGAGCTGCTGGTGCTCATCTATCATTAATGATGTCTCGCCATGTTTCCTCTGCAGCTTTTCAAATTAGGGATTATCACATATTTGGCTTCAGTTCTTCAAATTCTACTATGCAGATATCCTCCAGTCCCTGATGAGATGAGAGGCTGACCTCGGCGTGCTCCTCTCTCTGGGATACTGAGAAAATTAAAAAGTTAATCATATTAAAGAATCTTTTATTGGCCTGATGTTCACTTCTCTTTGCACAAGGTCAGATAATAGAAAATAGTTTTCCCTCTGAGATCCCGTTTTCCTACTCCCTCTCGTCCACTAATCTCTCCTGCTCATTATCATCTCTTCCAGGCAGGACTCCTTCCTCCGAACCCCGGCGTCTCGCTTCTCTCGGCAGCCTGTTGGACGACCAGCACTGGCACCATTTAGCGGTGGAGCGGCGCGGCTCTCACCTCAACCTCACCGTGGACAAACACACGGAGAGGGTTCAGATCCCTGCAGAGTTCAGCCGCTGGGACGTCGAACAGGTGACACAGGAAACACACACACACTTCGTTATTATGTCGTCCCAACAGCCACTGAATGTTGGCCAGTGTAGCCCACCTTTACCCACTATATTAGGTAAGGGCCTCCTAGGTTCTTGTAGTTTAAAAAGACTACTTAAAGAGACTATTTAAAAGTCCACCACCTAACTCTACTTACTGTAACTTAAATTCAAACCACTCTTAATGCACCCATAGCACAATCACACACACACACACACACTAAACAAAATGACCAAAACAGTAGGTTAACTCCAAACAAATAATTTACTGAACTTGTAACTTATCAATTAACACATAGCTCAATCAACATACACAGTTAGAATTTAATTAATAAATGGTAAACCATGTGAGGGGCCCACTCACCATTCACACACACACATGCACTCACACCAGCCGGCTTATTGAACTATGAAATCTTACACGTTGCAGGCCTGAGTGGTGCTTGTGAGCGGCAAGGCCCAAAACAAAATGGCCACTTCACTCAATGAGCCAACCAAAATGCAGTTCACGTTCAAGAGAGTCGAAGCACGTGTTAAGATGGCGGTGCGCTAGCTCACCAGTCCGTCGTTCAGGCCTTATTGGCTCACCGTCACCAATGTCCAGGACGAGATTAAACCCACCAGCAGTCCAGCAGCACTCCTCCACGAAAAGTGATCCCTGTAGCGAGCTGGGTTAGCTTCGCTACTCTGCAGCATCCACTTAGCTAGCGGATGCTAGCCTCGGCGTGCTGGTCCAATTGAGGGTTTAAAAACCACCTTTTGTGCAGGACAACTTCGATCAAAAATGTCCAGTAGCACCCAAGAGTGTCCCTTATTAATCACTGAGTTAGTGAATAAAATAAACTCTCCTACTATTCAATCTTTTTAACAGCGGCACAGCGCACGTGTTATCTCTCCTCCGTCTCTTCGTCAAGCTCTCTTCTCTAACTTCCTGTCATCAGTCACGTTAAGCCAATACAATAAATGACTGGGAGCGGCTATATGCAAACACAGTCTCTCTCTTCACAATAAAACAACAATAAAATACAATAAAAGCATTACATATTTCCCTTGTTTTAACTAATTTTAAACATTTTTAAAACACAGATGAACTATAATTTTAACTCATATTTACATATGTAACTTATTTATATTTTTAAATCTTTTTAAAACTCTAACACACCTCATGAATTTCATTAGAATTTAATTAACATATTAACATATATGTCAGGGTTACAGCCAGATTCAGAGGAAGGTTTATTCTATGTTTGTGTGTTTTGTCCACATGCAGCTGAGTGTCGGTGCAGTCCACAGCCTCAGTCCTCAGAAACCGGTCGGCTCCAGGAGGAACTTCCACGGCTGCCTGGAAAACCTGCTGTACAACGGCCTCAACCTGATCGAGCTAGTAAAACATAAGAACCACCAAGTTACTGTCACGGTAAGTTAAACACAACCACCTGCACATGGATCTGAGCTCAAATCTTCCATGGTCGTGAAATGATTCCGACAAGTGAGCTAAATATTTTCATCAGGGAATATGAGTGATTGAGTAAACTGCAGTTCATAAGTGACCTGAACACTGAACGTCTTTGATGCTCACTGTAAATTAATGGTGCTATTATATAGATCTTTCATCGACTTGCTTGGATCCAAAACGTTGTTCAGGTGGTCGTCCCTGTCAGACATCATTTACAGCCCAGTCTTCAGGAGGGCAGGATTGATTTAAGGGAGCACAGACCTTCCTCCCTGGGGTGTTTGATGGTCTCCCTGCAGGTCTGAGGTGCAGGGCTCTCAGACCAAAGTGCCATAGATTTCAATTTACATTTTGCCCCTGGTGCAACACACCAGCTTAACTTGCACAAAAGAGGCCAATTGTTTTCTTGCTCCTCTGCGCTAAACACTTTATCGCATCCAATCCTATAAAAACACAATCGATAAAATCTTTTTATAGATTTCATTGTTGTACTGTTTACTGTCACTGTTTATCTGTGCGGTGGCTGGATTTCCTCCAGCGGGACAATAAAGAACTGAACTGAACCAAGTGATAATGAAAGTGATTAAAGTGGCTTTGATGTGCTGGAGTTAAACTACATATAGAGAATACATCACTACAGTGTTTGCCGACATCAAATCATAAACCAGATTCAGCAGGGCCAAGTTAGGAATCAGTGACGAAGATAAAATAAATAAAAATAATGACATAAGTAGGACGCAAAAAGGCATGAAAAAATCCCGAAAAAGCAATAACAGAAAAACATATTTGCTTTAAATTTTATCAGTAGTTTGTAACGTTTCAAGCTGATTCGTTCTAAATCCCATCATGTTGGTAGCAGAGTCGGGCGAACACTCAACATGTGAGCTCTGCTGAGATCTTAAAAGCGATGCCTGATGTCTTTGTACGTCATGTAGACAAGAGCTTTGTGTTTTTAAAGTTCGGTCTCTTCTCACTCTCTGGACTCTTTCATCTCAGAGGGCTCACCATCCATCACTGGACAAGGGCCACTGAAACCGAAAAAAATCCACTCGACTGCCTCCATAAAATTCCTTTTGGTCATTCAAACACTGATAAAATATTCTGCTTGGTGTGTTTTTTTGTGACTTTGCTATCAATTATTCAGCACAGAGCAGACAAACCAGAGCAGCATGTATAGGTTTTTATTGTTCTTGTGGGTTATGTTTTATTTTGTTTTTCGGTTTTTATTGGTCACCCTTGTGTGAGTGCATTCCCTGTGTGTGTGTGTGTGTGTGTGTGTGTGTGTGATTCCCTTTATCCTCACTGGGATCCAGTCTTAGTGGTGAAATATCGGCTTTCCCACTCAGGCACTTGCAGTTGTTCTTGATGTTTGTGCTGATGCTAAATGAAGCCAGGACAA
>JBBMOC010001392.1:0-12107 GCA_037975185.1 Centropyge bicolor | reverse complement strand
CCAATGTGTGAGGTCAGCTGAATTAACTCCTGTTTGTTTCTTCTCTCGCTGTGCTGTGTGGAAAAGTTTATGCATGAGATACACAGAGAAGTCAGTGCTGGTGTGATTTCTGATTCAGGACACATGATTATTTGCATTTGAATGCATGTTGCAGTATTTGCTCATGTGCTTTGTCTTTGTATTGCTTTGGTTAAATCTCCAGGCTTTTGCTCCTGAATGTGCTGAATGCAAATATCTGGAAACGTCTTTTCAGGTCTCATGCTTTGTTGTAGGAAAACTTTGAGTTACACAAACAGTCAAAATTATAAGATTGTGTATTTGATGGTTTCCAGTGCACAATTTTGGTAACAGCAGAATCATATGAGGCCTGACACACTGGCACTGTATTAACACTGTAGATCTTTTCTCTGCATAATCTAAACTCATAGCAAGGACACAGACACACTGATACAAAGAAAAGGCATCTACAATAGACTAAAACTGAGCCACAGTTATTTGGCTTAAACCCATAGTGATAGTCTCTTGCTGATTATATGAGTGAATAATGTTAGAATTGCAATGTGTCCCGACCTGGCTCACGGCTGGATGAAGGACGGTTTTAAGGAGTTTATTTTACATAACTAAGAGGAACCAAAACCAAAGAGGAAGAAGACCAGGTGAGCTGCATCTCCTCAACGACCTGACGCCGCCCACCAGGTACCTGGAGGGAGAGGCCGGCTCAGAGGCTCATCACAAATGCCACTAAAATGAAGCAAAACCCACCGGTATTCACCTTCACGACAGGCAAATCTAGTATTAATGTCGGCCAAGGATTACTGTCTTACATGAAATAACTCTTTCAGCCAGAGCATCGTTCCACCAAGACGCAGAACTGCAGTGCTTCAGGTGCTCCATTGTGCCCACTGTCATCAGACTGTACAATGGCAGAGGACTGCCTCCACACTCACCAGCCCCCGACACATAATGACAATGACACACACACAAGCACACACACAATGTCTGTCGCACTCAGGACTCTTCTGTAATCATTATGTTGGTTTCCATTATGCACTACTGCAGCACTACTGCATACTGCAATTGCTGCTGTAATTGTCACTTCCTCACATCACTAAGCCACTTTAGATTTGCCACTTGAACTTTAGTTGTACATTTGTGCAGTACAGTTGTACTTTTTTCTTTCTATGAAATATATATATATATATACATACTTCTATACTTTTATCTAATGTATTATTTTGTGTGCCACTGTCTTGTGCTACTGCAATGCCTGAATTTCCCTTATCTTATCATATCTTATCTTATCTTATCTTATCTTATCGAAACTGAGACATCATATTTGTACAGCCATATTTTTACTGCACATAAAATATGCTCTCATTTCAGGGAGCTTGACTTTTTCAGTTGATGAACACGTTCCTAATGTTGACATTAGCATTAAAAATTCAAGAGGTTTTATAAATAAAGGATACATTTAATATCCTTTGTCTAACTCATATAAACTGAGGAACAGAATAAGAAGAATAGAGAGAGATTGTTGAACTGGATGGATGTCATTAATTACTAAACCAAATCATGTCCACTTCATCTGCAGCTGCCCTCGGTGTTTGACAGCTGGAGAAGGCCCGACTGTCACAGCAGAGTGTAATTTGAAGAGAAGAGCCATAACTCTGTGATGTGAATTTATAGTTTACACTTGTTCTTATGCAGCAGGCGGTAAAAGGGAATTTCCCCTCAGGATTATTGATAACAAAAGACAAAAGATTTGCTCAAGCTGCATTGATGGAGAAGGCAAATTATTCAGAATGGCTCTATTTATGCAAATGAACTGAAGTCTCCAAATTCAGAGTCTAATATTGCAACAATTTCCTATATTGATTTTGAGTCTTGATCAACCTGTTTCGTGACTGCATGAAGTGACACCTCCTCAAAATCACTTCTTCTACACAGCTATTGAAACCAGGCAACATTACACACTATTCATGCATTTCTTTGTGCAGTCTTCTTTATGTAGCCTGTTGATAATTGTTCTTATATATCTACCAAACTGAAGGTAACAACTGCTGCTATTTCTTGCACTTGAGAAACCAAGTGTGCTTTCACACCTGTAATTTGATTCATGTGTTCTTCAACAAGGGGGGAAAAAAACATTTTTCCTGTTCTTATGCAGCAGGCAGTAAAAGGGAATTTCCCCTCAGGATTGTTAATAACAAAAGACAAACGATTTGCTCAAACTGCATTGATGGAAAAGGCTTCACAGCCAATTTATCAGAATGGCTCTATTTATGCAAATTAACTGAACTCAGAAAATACTCCAAATTCAGAGTCACTGCTGCTCTGCATCCACATCCTGTTTACTTGAGCACAATATTGCAACAATTTCCTATATTGATTTTGAGTCTTGATCTACCTGTTTCATGACTGCATGAAGTGACACCTCCCCAAAATCACTTCTTCTACACAGCTATTGAAACCAGGCAACTATTACACAGTTTTCATGCATTTCTTTGTGCAGTCTTCTTTATGTAGCCTGTTGATAATTGCTCTTATATATCTACCAAACTGAAGTTAACAACTGCTACTGTTTCTTGCACTTGAGAAACCAAGTGTGCTTTCGCACCTGTAATTTGATTCATGTGTTCTTCAACAAGGGGGAAAAAACATTTTTCCCTTCAGCTCTGGTTCACTTTGTATTCACCCCAACTTATTTCAAACAAATGTACAGCATGCTGATTGAAAGGAGCACCCGCATATTCAAATCTGTGCAAAACTCTTTAATTAATGAGCGTTGGGTCGGAGACCTTCATCAAGGCGTGAGCAGGTTGTCAGGTAGCGGCTCGTGGCTGGTCAATAATTACATTTTGGAAATGCGGTGGTCGACTCACATGTCACTCATCTTTCTTCAGGGGGACGGCAGCTCTGCCCGTAGAAATAATCTCAACCTCAGTCAAAGCACTTCAGGTTTCATTTAATAAGATGTTAAATTGCATTAGAGAGAAATAAATATTGAAATCCACGACTGCTGCAAGAGGATTTGGATGCAGCTACTTGAAGGCTGCTTCACATCGTCTTCAAGCTTCATTAAAAATGTCTCCCCATGATGCAGAGAAGAGTTCTGGCTTCAGCCGATATGCAGGGAAATACGAGAAGAAACAGACAGAGATGAAATGTGAGAACAAGCAGTGGGGGGTCATGAAGAGTCAAAGACCATCTGTCGAACAGAAGTCGCAGCCTGAAGCTTGCGTGGCACATTCAATTCAAAGTGTCAAACTGAGAATCTGATGCTGACGTCATCATGTGGTGTTGTTTCCCTGTAATATGAACAGAGATGTGCACATCTGGAAAGAGACACAGACTTTCCTTCTGTGAGTTTGTATATCCATTATTTATCCATTATTGTTTATTTAGCTGTTGCTGATGAAGTGTTTATGTTCAGTTTACTAAAAAGGGAAATGTTGGAGGTTATGGCTGGAAGCATTTTATTTGTTGAACTGTTGATTTACTTTCTCTTTATTTTGGGACTTTCCTTGAGAACATTTCCTCCTCTGCTCTGCATGTTCACTGTTGTTAGTGTATTAACATTGTTGTTTTCTAAAAATTTGCTTCTTTTCATGTATAAATCTGCTAATTTGAGGAGAAGTTGTATTTGCAACCAAGAGGCATTTAATGATTTAACTAATGATGTTACAAAGGCGCTGAAAGCAGGTAGATGAGAGAAACCCTGTGTCTGTTTTGTTTTCTCCACAAAGAGCATCTGTGCAGGAGAAGGACATTGTGAATGTGTCTCTATAATTGCCCTTGCTGTCGAGTGGCAAATAAATAGCTTAGAGCCAATCCCAGGAAGTGTGTCCTTTCTTTCTGCCACAACACAACACAGTCTTAATTACACTGCGCTGACACACAACCTCACACATGGGCCAGCGTGTATGTAGCTGAGATTCTCATTCAGGGATAACAAAACAGGAAAAATGAAGGACTCTGTTCGGAGTCTGTTTGCAACAATCAGTCATTGCATTTACAACTGTTGAAGTTTTCAAAGGGGTCCACTGGCTGTGTTTTTTTGTAAAATCAGAAATAGAAATGTTACTTGCAAAAGCTCGTAAAAATGAGCATAATACTTGCTGAACAATACCAACAGATAAGACATCATTTTGTAGTTTTCCTGTTGTCAAAAAATGCTTTGAAAAAACAAAACTGACGATGTGTTCATCTCTCAGTGCCTGTCTACGTCTCTCAGCTCTAAGCTCAGACAGATCGCTAAAAACAGGTCACATATATACTGTATTCCTTCATGTAATTACAGGGGTCAGCTAGACATTAAAAGTAAATACATCATTTCCTGGGGACCATTTTCTGTGGCGAATGTACTGAGGTGGTGAGTAATTAGCATCAGGATAATGCGTCATTGTTATGAGGAAACACCCAACATTGATGTGCTTCGAAAAGCTTTTAGAGGTCCATTGAATAAAAACTAATAAAATTCAGTGTTAAAAAAGTAAAGTAGGTTATTTGTGCTGCAGGAAACATAAAAACAAATATTATATAACTTATATAACTTAGAAACCTGCAGCACTTGGACACGTACTCAGGTGGTTTATGAGCGCAGGGTTTGGATATACATGGTTGAAAATTGTCCTCTGGACTATAAGATAAGATAAGATAAGATAAGGTAAGATAATTCTTTATTGATCCCCCATAGGGGAAATTCGGGTGTTGCAGCAGCACAAGCATACAATCAGGTAGAAGTATAAAGTATAAAAAACTATATTAAAAAAATGTATATACAAGGTATATACAACTTAGTATATAAGTGACAACAAAGTACAAGTGGAACCTAAAGTGGCTTAGTGAAGATAAAGTGGCAACATCAAATTGACTATGAGTGCCTACATTAATCTAATTAAAATTTTGTGACCACTGTATATTGCCATCATCATCGAACAACAAAACCATTATCAGTGTAAGATCGACAGAATGTGACTCATCTCCATAGCTCTGGCATCAACCTACAGAGCACTACAAATATAATATGCTGCACCTTGATTTTAAAAAAAGCACAACTGTCGCTGTATATTAATCCTCATCGTCACCATCGTTACCACCATCACTAAGGTGACAGAGTTGTTAGCAGCCGTTACCTCCTGCCATTAGCATTCAAAGCCTGAATGGAGGCAGGGATGGAGGACTTCTGTACCTGTCTTTTCTGGCCCTTAATTGACAGGGACAGGTGCCTGTTGAGTGGAGGGCCATTGCTTTATTTAGCCCTTGCTTGGTGAATAGGTGATTTAAATAACTGAAGTGTGCTCCCACTATCACACTGACAACCTGTACACTCTTAGCAAAGGTGTTCTTCACTTACTAGCGAGGTTGCCATCCCAGCGGATAAAAGGAAATGAGATGATGAGTCAGGAGGTTATGAGTGAGGTAATAGTTGTACAAGCCTCTCGAGTATATAGGAGAATTGAAAAAGGTCCAGAAGGCGTTCAGTTTGAGCAAAAAGGTCCCAGTGACTAATTATCTATTCTATATATTATATCATCTGGGTCTTGGCTCCATCACATTACGCTCATCAAAGCAGGGCTCAATGGGGAGGAAATGACAAGAAACTACTTCTGAGCTCAAAGTGTTTGTCACTGAAATCACTGACATCAAATCTCTTATAAAACCCATTATAATCCTGTGGCAGCTGCTCGTCAGATTTGTCGCTGTTAAGCTCTATTTTACTCCTACCCAGTACCTTCCTCAAGCCCTACAGTGATTTTCATAATGTTCCAGTCGGAGCCCAAATTGTTCATCCTGAGCTTTGTTGTCCTCACGCTTCCTTTTTCACGTTTAATTTTTTTCCACAACTGCACAATGTTCCCTTCCAAATGCAGTTCTATTTGAGTACAGCAGCTTTTTAATAGACTTTAACACCCACAGATTGTTCAGATGGACCTGAACAATTTTCTCTGGAATAATTTTCAAAATAACATATCAAACAACACCAGTCAGTTTCTTCATATAAGAACATGACTCTTTAAACATGTGCGAGTTATTGCATTCGAAATGACCCTGCAGGACTGTATATATGCACCTTTAACTGTATAATCGTATTAAGTCGTATTAATGTTGGATATGTGATATTTTGGTGCAAGTCTTTCAGTGTTTTTATGAATGTGCAATGGTTCATATCAGCAAGAAAGACGTTCGGGGCATAATTGAATTTTGTCTCTGTGTTACTTGGTGGATAATTTAATTCGTCCTCAGATTTAAACCAACAGACTTACAGACTGTAGTTGCAGTGTCTTTACACAGCTGAATCCATCAATCCTCTGGTGCTTGCCTGAACCTCCATCAGGCAGCCGCGTCTCAGTCAAGGCTACAATGAAGGTAACTCTGAATGTCATGGCTGAACGGGCCTGCGGCTGAAGTCCATTAGGTTCTGAAGGGACTGCACACTGGAAAGAATAACAGAGGTTGGAAGTATGTGAGAGAGGGGATGTCTTTTCATCTTGAGGCCAAGGGCACCTCTTTACAGCCTGCTTTATATTTGACTTGAGATTACGGAGGAGGAGCTTCCTGCTGCACTGGATCTGGACAGAATGGTTGAAAGTAATATGTCGTCAAGAATCCAGCCTCAGTGAAATTTTAGTTATTCAACATGATTCTTCAAGTTTACATAACTTATTCATAACTTTATAAACATCAAAAATATTGTTAGAAAAAGAAAAGGAATGTAATTTATCTTATGACCCAGCTGCTGCATTTAAACATGGATCTTCTTGTAACCACACCTACTGCTGTATGTGAATCTGTTCTGTGCATGTAAACAAAGCCATGAATCTCAGGATAAAGTGGAATCACAGAGAGATCCAGCCATCATCAATATAACATAACACTTGATCACCTGGTGCATGTGTGCATTTGCAGGTAGGATGTAGAAAATGCTTCACTTATCCACAGGAAACATTCCTGATTTGACTCTGAGACACAAATCCCTTCAAACTATTCCATCGTGCACTCACACATGTTTTTTAATCAGAAAGGAAAATATCAGTATATAGGAGTAAATGTAAATGAGAAGAGCAGAGGGCGGTCTGCCAGGACAGTAAGAAAGGGAACTGTCATTGTATCTGCTGCTTCATTAACACTGTACAATCGGAGTGTTGTAGTGTGCAGATAATGTCATTTGTCTGGAAGCCTTGTTTTTACCACCAGCTAATGTTTATAAGAGAGACAGCTGCAGAGTAAGGAGGGCATTGGTTCCAGTATTTAATGTGCTGAATAGCTACGGGTGTCTGAAAAAAAAATAAAAAAAATAAAAAAATAAATATATATATATATAGACATAAAGGAATTCTTGACCACCACAGCAGGGAAGGTGAAATGATAGAAAGACACAGTTAAGTGGGAATGAAAACTGCTGACATTGCACCTTATATCGCCTGCATGCACAGCCATTTGTTGTGAAGCTGCAGGAGATGAAGTCATCACACGCTTTTGTCGTCTTTTAAAATAAACCAGCTGCACTGTGTTTGCAGATGACAGTTTATTGTACAGTAACTGCCAGTCAGTCTTATATATATCTTATATTTTTACCTTCCTTACATAGTAACCTTCACCTCACCGAAATACTTGAAATATAAACAGCAATATTTTGTTTAAGTGTGCTGCTGCTGTTTAAAGTGGTTGAGAGTGAGCACAAACTTATTTTGAAATGGTTAAATGCAAAATGAAAATGCTTTTGTTAACCCTCCTCTTGCATTTGTCGTACCCTCCCTTCCATGACATTTCCGGGTCAAAAGTGACCGGTGTGTTTTGCATAGTGATATCTCTGGAACCCCTTATCCAATTTTGATGGTTGACGTCTCATTTGAACAGTCAAAGCAAGTAGAATCAAGGGGTGTCAGACAGAATGACACCAGGGGTGAATTTCATGTTCTAATTTTGGAGTAAGTTCAAAGATAGACTTTGCTCTACATTACTGTGTACTATAAAAATGCTTGCCATGTAGGGTGTGTTTACTGGGGATGGAAATGCTTTAGTTAGTGTTGTAGCTGAGATTCTTCCCGTTCCAATGATGTATGGGATGTATAGATTTGATACAGGCAAGCCAGTGTTTGGTCAGTATATATTCCGGACGCACCGGTCGGCCCATCAAGTTTAGCATTGACTGCATTCACTGTGATGAATATAAAAGAAGACACTTATACTGTTTTCATCAATGAACACTTACTGAAAAAGAAATATTCAAAAAAAAAAGACCACAACAGAACATCAACATGGCTTGTGTGTGTCTGTGTATGCATGTGTATGCGTGCATGTGTGTGTGTATTCAAACACATAGTCGTGAATGCACAGTTGTGGTGGAATGTTCCTTGCAGATGTAGGCATGGCACTTCTGACAGGCCTGGCTAGTTTTTCTGTCTCAAGGAGCACAGAGCTCGCACCTCTTCCTTTTCTGACCTTGGCAGGGGGCTGTTGGGGGAGTGTCTGGAGAGTTCTGCACTCTCTTTACCAGACTGGCAGAGGCTGGTGTGTAGGGAAGGCGCCATTGGACGACTGGAGTCTCTGACCTCTCTGACAGAAAATCACCTCATCAATGAGTCAAATGAGAGCAAGGCACAAATACATATGCATGAGAGACAGAAAGGGAGGGACATTTAGTGCAAGAAGGGTTTTTTTTCTTTAGAGCTTGCACCTGTGAGAAGATATGATACATTCTATCATATAGCGCGAGAAAGTGAGAGGTTCCCATAACCTGGAGTAAATTGTTGTGTGTGTGTGTGTGTGTGTGTGTGTGTGTGTGTGTGTGTGAGAGTGAGTGAGAGAGAGAGACAGAGAGAGAGAGAGAGAGAGAGAGGGAGAGTGTGTGGAGATGTTTTCCATCTGCAGGATGAGCATAATATACCCACACCCATTCATTTCTTATGGCGGTCACTTTTGACCCGAAATATCATCGGAGGTACAAGGTTGAATAAATCGCTCAAAATTCAATGTAAGTGGTGATCATCAATTGTATATGTTCAGAGGCCTAGTGTGGAGGATAACATAAGGTCTTGAGGCAATTGGATGAAAAACAGAATAGTTATGATTAAAAACAAAGTCACTCGGTCACATTTGACCCGAAATGCAAGAGAAGGGTTAAAGCTGCTGTAATCAATATTTTCATATTAACTATTGATCAAATGCGTCATGTGAAAGAAACTGACAGAGAATTCTCACTCCTAGCGTCTTTCATAATGTCAATTTCATGTTGCGATTTGACAGATGTTTGGGTGGTATAGCCTGTCTAGACATATGATAAAACCAAATTATGTTGATTATCTTGTCAATAACACCTGTTGTCCATGTAGAGAAACTGGGAGAAGATTTTTCATTCCTGTTACATGGTGATTATAGGTCTCACACTGTAACAGCTGAGCTTTAGTGAAGGCAACTAATGTGAAATAGAGCCATGTACTTTGCACCACAGTGATCACATGGTCTTGTTTTTAAAATAATGACAGAAAATGATTCTTTCGTGAACATTATGACCAGTGCACAAAAACATGTGAGATTTAATGCAGTTGTTTGGAGCCTGTTCTGAGCCTTCAATGTTGACTCAAATATGAGGTTTTGAGGCTGAATATACATTTCTAACACTCTATAAAGCAAACTAGAAACCGCCTTACAATATAATCCAAAACACCAACACCACGATCTCTCAAACTCAAACAAAAGAGTCCAATCAAAACCTCTCAGTGTGACAGCATACGTGCCTTCCATTCAGCTAATTATTCTCCCATCCATCAGTTGTTTGCCCTCCAGCTGGTTACCTGAAATCGATCACAGCCCGCCATCGTCTGCGAAGATCCAATATGCATTTCTGAGGAGTCAACACAGAGGAGGCTTCCACAGGAGCATCGAGTGAAACACTGTGAATCTTATGGGGATGCCAGTGCTCCTTCAGTGAGAATCTGTCTATTGATTTAGACTCTGAAAAGAAAAGTATTTCTGGGAACAGAGACACCATCAACGACGGCAGGTTAATGGTTTTAACACGTTTGCTGTCCTGCTAAAAAGCCATTAACTTTCCAATTTTACAATTCTGTTCAGCACAATTATTGCTGCCTCTTTTTTGTTGTCAATCAAATGATGTTTATTGTCTCTGTATCATTTCTGTCACAGTCACAGTCTGACGCTGTCACAGTTGTACCACTGTGTGAGAATCATCTTGTGATCTTGTTATCACCGTGATGTACAGTATGTCTTGATTCAGCTCGTGTCTTTTTCTTTGAAGCTGTCATTAAGTCAGAGATGTGCAGCAATGGGATGAGGGAGGTGATTCTTGCTTCTCTTCCTTACATCTCTGTTGACAGAAGCGAAGATGCCAGGAGGAAAAATGGAAAGCAGCCTGCGTGCTCTGCTTTTTTTCTGCTCACATATGAAACCTGGATACTCTTAGACATGATCCTTTGCCCATGCAACAGTTGTCATGCGCGTTCACAAACTTATGAACATGAGAAAAAGATTGAATATAGAAAATACTAGAAAAGCACTCGGAGAGCGCAGACCTCCCCCAAGCAGCACAGTTCCCCCAGCTTATTGTGGCTTACACCCCAAAATATTAGTTCTACCTTTGATTCATCTATTTCAATGGATTCCTGGACCATAAAAACATACCCTTAGCAATTGGAATCACATCGATATCATTTTTAGTTTAATAGTTATACCTGAAAATCGACATTTCCATAATGGCGGTTTTCCGGATGACCTCCAAAATTTAATCATTTGTTCCTTGTCCCAGAAAGGACATTTCCTGAAAATTTCATCAAAAACAAACAAATAGACAAACCAACGCTGGCAAAAATATTACCTCCTTGGCAGAGGTAACAAGTAAAATTATGAAGGTCTGTTTTGCAACTGAGTTAACAACAAATCCAAATAAAGAGACATTTTTACTGTTGAAGGCTGAAGACCTTCAATTTATATAAAAAGAACTTATCCACAAACAGCCAGAACATAACTTGAAATCATTGCAATTTTTATCTGGTTGACGTCTAAAATAGGAAGCAGTTCGCAGTGGTCAGGAGCCACATTTCACCTTCCTCTAAATACTGACTGTCCATTGTGATTTCGGACCACCTATAGCTTTTCATGATGTTCTTTTCCCTCAGCTCTCTTCATTCAGAAGAGCCACAGGGAGTTTGTCATGTCAGTCAGTTGTGGATAGACGGTGGTTGCATGTGAAAAAAATGATGCCAATCTTCAAAAAACAGCAACAGCGTTCATCGGTAATTTTGTCTATATTAAGATGATCTTTCAGGTTTCCAGCCATGTTTCCCTGCTGATCCACAGCACCGACTTGTCTGTCTTGTCTAACCCTGTTTCTACCTGCTGTGTTTACATCGTCTGAATTTGGCTGCTGTTTTCTGCTGCTCTCCTGAACCTTGACACCTCTGACAGAGTGTCAACTACATTATGTTTCATGAAGGTGTTGCAAGGTTACTGGTGAGAGAATTCAGTTAAATATAAATGTGAAAGGTCCAGTACACAGGTAGGTATTGGATCAGGGAAACAATATCTAAAACAGGGTGAGGCAACGATGAGGCAAAGAGGGCAAGAGAGATAAAACAGGAACAGTAAACCTCGGAATACTGGACACAAAGGACAAAGAAGGACTGACGACCGAGAGCACAGAGGCTAAATACAACACGAGACACAGGTGAATCTAATCAAGGCGGAGCAGACAATCACAGAAGTGGGAAGTGGGGATGTGACACAAGAGGAGAGATGAGAGACACAAAACAGGAAGTGTCGCAAAATATGAGAACTGAAGAAGAAGAAGAGGCTTCGGAGGGTGAACTGGACGTGATAATCCTCATCTTCATATTTTACCATGTTTACAGTTAGCATTAAAAGTTTTCTAAAGATGTTACTTACTTTTGTTTGATATATTTATTTGTGTCATTTTCCTGGTGAAAAGCACTAAAATATGCAACCCTCATGTTTTGGATATTGACGTCCTTTGTTGTATTGTGTAGAGAATGCAGCTGCTTCAGTTTTGAAGACATGGAAGATAATTGTACATGTGATATTCTAATGAAAACAAATGCATATTGGATTATGTTTGTGGTAGCCATATG
>JBBMOC010001391.1:0-12118 GCA_037975185.1 Centropyge bicolor | reverse complement strand
CAAGCGGCAACCTCCGGCGCTGAAAAATGAAGCCAATGCGGAAGTGCAAAAAAGCTGCAGTTCCTCGAATAACCACTAGAGCAGGCTGCAGAAGGGAGTCAATTACATTTGAGCCCCATGTTAAAATGTCCGATTTTACCATAGAAAAAAACATATTTACAGCCTGGTTCAAAACATGGCTCTAGTCTCATAAGCTGTTTTTCTACTCTATGACAACACTGGGGGGGGGGGAATTTTTTTAAAAGGCGTTCGTTTAAAATATACAGCATACATCATTATGCACAATTCATAGCTGTCAATCTAAGTGGCGCCACTTTGATTGACAACTAGCCACTGACGGTCTAAAGGGCGTCACCCCGGCTAATTCTAGTCACTGAGTTTGGGAAAGAGATCGTCGTGGGGTTAGCCAGCTAGCAACGATATTTAGCATTTAACCTACGTCCATATTTTATACAGTCTATGATTTGGGCTCAGTTCACAGACCAGTCTTGTCAAAATCAATTAACTGAAGATGGAAACGAGTGTCAACATCAGCATTTTCCTTCCACCAAACCCTCTTCCTCCTCCATCTTGTTTGTCCCTCCTCTGTCCCTCTTGACGCTGGCATGAAAAGAGAACATTGGAGCCGGTTGCACATGCCGTGATGGTCGCGTTGCACAGTTGCTGTTACAGTGATAAGCAGCTCTCATTAATCAGGGGATTGACACCAGCTCAGGAAACGCTGACATGTCGCTCCGTGTGGCCGAGGCAATTATGGCGAGGACAGCGGCCGGAGAGACAAGTGGGAGTTTTCCCATTCAGGATCCGAACTCAAAGCCCATCAGTCAGGAGTCAAAGCTCAAAAGCTTAACAACATCCTCTTCACCCCCGAGNGAGACTTTCCTCCTCCGGCCACACTATTTTATTCAATTGCTCTGCTCCAGTTCTCTCATTCATTATACAGCACATTTCCTCTGCCCGTCCGGCCGCCCAGCCAAAAACAAGAGGCAGAGGAGGACCAGGGATGATTGATTTTCAGCACAGATCGGGTTCCACCTGCGCCGGGAGGGGTCGGCCCGGACGCTCGCTGAGGGTCTGCGGTTTGGCCAGCAGGTTGTCTTTTTTTCAGCCCAACGAGCATGGAGGGTTTTCTGTTGGTAATGTCATACTGAGAGGAGCTGAGAGGAGGCGAAGCTGTGGAAACAGACACATCAAGTACAGGCAAAATATAGCACGTTCAATAAAGGGCTTTAAAGTGAATAAAGAGTGAAACATGAGAGCTAATCTATCTGAGGGCCGGAGCTTCATTGTGTTTCACTCTGCAGAACAACAGTGTAGAGGAGTAAGTGGATATGAGAGCACTTATCTAAACCAGTGGTTCTAAGTACAGGTGGAGATCTTCCCCAGCAGCTGGGATCTGATGCTATAGAGGTTTTTATTTTTGTCCTAAAAATTGCAACATCCCACCTGTTTCATTCTTTCTCTTTAATTTTCACATCATTCTTTCCTCCATTTCCTGCTCAGTATGTAGGTCAGAGTCATGGTGATCAAACCTGTCTCTGAGGAAATATCTTTATATCCTACTGAAATGTTTCCCCGGCGACGATGTGCTGACAAACAGTGGCTGCCTGGATCATGTTCAGAGTAGAGTGACTGCAGGGTTCATGAGCTGGATGGTCGCTGTGCGAAGACACTTTCTCCAACGGCTGCCAGTCCTCAACAAGTATTATATTGCATGATCAGTTATTGGTGCAGGAAAAATTAATCGTCATTAAACATTTTATCGATGCACAACATTTTTGAGTGCAGTCTCACTCCCAGTGCATCAGAAACCGACGCTAAAGGGGCGTCGATTTTTGACGCGCTGGGAGTGAGAATGTGTTGCATTTTTACAACTTGTCATGTTAATTAACTGTTAAGGTTCGGGTCTGGACCGACTGAGGCGGAGTCAGAGTGTTCAGTGAAAAAGGATTTATTGTTCACAAAAAGAAAACACACAAAGAAAGACATGGGTTCTGGTATGGTGACAGGCGGCGGGCTGGCTGGCGTTGGAGGTGAGGGATAAACAGGAAACAGGAGGTCGACTGGCAGAGGCACCGGGTGGCTGGAGCTTAATCTGGAGGACAGACATGAGGTGACGACAAAAAAACATGTGGCAAAAAACTGACAAGAGACAAGATCAACAAGTGGAAGCGTTTCACAGGAGGATAACGAGAGCTAGAGAACAACATGTGTGATGGAGTAATCTTTAGTGAGGTCCAGGCCAGCCTTTTGTGAGCGGGTTGATGGTGGTGATTGTGAACCGGTGTGCCTCATCTGCCAGGTCACCGGGGAGGGGAACGGGAGAAACAAGCCACGCCTCCTGTCACAACAAAAAGAAAGCAGACACACACACACAAAAAAAACCACACATACAAATACAAGACCGTAACAACGTCCTTCTCCTTGGCCAAAACGTATAAATATATTTACTATACTCACTCATGAATTAGAGCCTGAGATACTTAGTCTTTTAGCAACTCACTCCCAAGACAAAAGGGGCAAACTCACTTCTTTCCAACAGGGAACCGTGGCCACAGACGAGGAGGTGTTTAGTTCACACTCAACTTGTAACTGACCGATATACTGGCAGTCACAGTCCAATGAAACCAGCATGAACACATCATCAGCAGAAAGATTCAATAAGCTTTTTCCCCCACTTTATTGAAATTACTTTTTTTTATTTCAGCTTCTTCCCCTTTTAAAAAAGCTCCATGCTCTCACTGAGTAGCCTTTTCAATATTTCATTTCAGCCAATTAACCAAAGGAATAATTAGTGCCTTATTCAACACATCAAACATTTTTATTCACAACTTTCAGTGCATGGAACTAATGCTACCAAAACTGGGCACATAAAAGAAGAAAACTGTGTCCCCTGTGTGACCAATTGTGGATTTGCAGGTTTGTGAAGGTGTTGAACAATTTAACACAGCTGGGAAATATGATTGTTGTGCAAATGAGGCATGTGAGCCCAGCTGGCTTCAGCAGCCGAGTGTCTGGACACACGCTAATGGGCTCAATAATGAAAAGTAAAACCAGGGGTTGACTGAGGCCAAGTGTTGTTTCCCCGAGCTGCCGTTGCCAAAGTTTAAAAGTGCAGTTTTTCTCCGTGGCTGCCCCCCCGGTGTGATGTGTCCAGGTGTTTGGCTCTGCAGCGAGATGTGGTTTAATCAGGACTCAATTATGCAGGGTCGATGTTCAGTGCACGGATCCATGAGGATGAGCCGTCCGCGGGGAGGAGGGAAGACAGATGTGAAGCAGTTACAGTCAATTAACCAACACTAATTGGCAATCTCACCTAAAGACATTGCCATTGTAGAAACCGACTGCACACTTCAACTGCCCTAAAACTTTGGCTCCGATGTCGTGAGGAGCTGCTCGCCAGCGTTTGGGTTTCTGTCAGATACAGGACGTGTGCAGTGACGTGTGCTTTATATTTATGCTTTATTTATTTATCATGTGTGTGTAGCCGGTCTGCACCCCTCTCTGTGGTCTGCTAGGCTACCGCTCCGCATTGTGAAGGAGTATGGAGTCACGTTGTGGCTTAGCCGAATCAATGGCGTATTTATTAGCTGTACAAAATGGAGGAGCAACAATGTGTTACAACAGATGCGGGCTGCAACACACCAGCCTGCAGCGGAAAAAAACTCGGCCCGCAAAACACACAATAAACTGCTAAAAACCTCCTTACAACCGACTAATTCATAGACAACATTTCACTATAATTTCATATCTTTTATGAACTCAAAACAATGCTAACTAAACTAAACTAAATGTTAGCTAACAACTGCGCTAAAAAACAGACTCACCTTCCTCAGTCGCAGCCAAAAACGGACTGAGGAAGAGAAGCACAGCCCGCGAACGTGACGTAACAGGTCAAGGGTAACAATAAACCAAAATAAAAGTTAAATACGCACAAATTAATTTTCCCAACCATCAAAATTAATACAAAGCAATAATACAAAGCCAAAAGGCAAAAATAATTAAGGAAAAAAAATAAATAAATAACATGAGGGTTTTTGGGGGAATGAAATTATTCTGTATGCTACATGTGCTTTACTCATGTGCATTTAATTCTAAAAAAAAAAAAAAAATCAAACTCTTCCACCTAAAGATTTGTGTTTTTATCATATTACATCTCAGTTATTTAACACCTTGGTTTGTTCATGTGCTTGAATGCAGCTGGTCCAGAAAAGCTTTGAACACCATGAACATGGTCAGAGGCAAACATTGGTTTTAGTCGCTCTTCAAACAAGCAACACAATATCCAGATTATCTAAACCTCTGTATTTAAAGTCCACTTGAAATGTTGGCAATAATCCTGACACAGAAAGCCTGTCTGTAACCTGTGATGGATGATTGCAGTATGGATAATCATTGTACTGTTGACACTGACAAAGTAGAGCTGCTTTGCCAATAAGGACTTTAATCTGCATCTGATCATTTATTAATATTGAGTTTAAAACGCTGTGAGAGAAGCAAAGACAGTAAAAGTGGGCGACTGTGAGAAAAAGAACTGAAATGACACATCAAACACTTTGACACGTCGGATGATTCTTTTTATTTTCTCGACGCTGAAATGGCAATTACCTTTCACATTATCTCACACGTCGGCACAAATGCTTAACGCAGCAGCAGCCGTCAATCTGTACTCTGGCAGCCAAACAAACAGACAGGCCGCGGTATCGACTCTGACAGATGATTAGTTCGTACAAACGGTGCTTTCACCTACAGCGAGTCACCTCCAAAAGCTGCAGCTCACAAGTGACAAGCAGTGAAGCTATTTGGAGACGATCCAGCGGCCCGAGGGCGCAGAGAGACAGGCTGTGAATGAGCTCTGCTGTATCTCTATATGCACAGTCTAACAGTATATTATCATAGTGCCTGTTATAATGAGGCCATTGCAGTGAATGTAAGCACATAGTAAACAAGTATAATGGCAGTAAAGGCTCATTTCACAGTGTCTGTTTTAACATTTCAGCTTCAATGTGTGTAAAATGAAATTATTTTCATTCACTGTTTAACCTAATGAACCCAAACTGTTCAAAGTGGAGAAACATGTTCTTAAATTCGAGAGTTTAAACATTTGTTCAATAGATCCTAAGGATAATTGTCAATAAAGGTCTGAATAAGAAAAACACATTAGGGTCTTGATTTTTCTTGAGATGTAACCTATATACGTAGACGCCGCATTGAACAGGTTGGCCCGTTGCTGTGATACGTCAGCGTGTCCACCATATTGGATGTGGCAGATCTGCCCCGTAAACTAATGCAAGGAAATGGACCGAACTTCAGAAAGCGCCTATTCAGCACCTTTTTACAAAGTGATTTTAAATTTAAGCCTTTTATTGACCTATTCACACTCATACACTAATATATTTGGGAATTTATTTGGGATTTGTATTCTATATGTAAACAGTGCAATATATGAGAATGCGATAGAGATGCCAATTTCCCGGAGGGAACCTCCCAAAGGGATTAATAAAGTACTCTGTCTCTCTGTCTGGAAACAGAATTTTTTTTTTTTTTTGGTAGAATTTTCTGTCTTATTTGTTAAAGGTAATCCTGTTAGATCTGGTTTGGATGAGGGATCTTCTCCGTTCGCTCTCATAGACGTGTATATGTCTATGGTTTGCTCTTGCCACATCCAATATGGCGGCGACGTTGACGTGTGATTCAGTGCTAAATGCAGCGTCTATGTATATATGTCTATGGGAGTAACAAAACACCCTCAAACCTTTTTTTGAATCTTTATTTATAGTATTAAGCAATATGAAGGACTTAGCAAACACAAATTGACTTTTCTAGAGTAGTTTAACAAAAAAACATGTCAAAGCTCCAAAACATATAAATTGTCCACATAATTCTCATGCAGGACATCTGGATAGAAAATTTCTTACAACTTCTACAAGTTGTTTTCAGAAACTGGAGAAATGTGACTGGGTTCAACTGGCTTTGTTACCTTCAGGAATAGAGTTGGAGCAGGCTTTTACTCATGACCCTCCTCCTGTTCTTTGACCCAGCTCCCAAACAGCCTCTTTTTTTTTTTTATTGGAAGATGTGGAGCTTCATGCACCTCAGTCTGATTCCACCACTGTTTTTAGTGGACACAGACGCATCAATCAAATATATTGTTTGTGATGGTGTCTGAGTTGTTATTTCTGTGACTTACTGCACGTGAGGCTCTGATTGGTCGACTGTTTAAAAAGTGAGTGACACTCTCACAATGAGTCATCCGGACTCGTTCAGACCCATAATTAACGCTGTCAGAGAGGATCCTCCGCCGACTTGTCGCCTGTGGAGCCGTCAGCGCTGACACTGAATCCACTTCTAATCCAGGAACAATCTGTCAGGTCAAAGACGTGAATGAGTCGTGCTGCTTGAAGCAACGTTCTCTCTGTGCATTGTTCACTGTATTAAAGGAGAATTAGGATCAACCGTGAATTTGATTTTGCATAAAACCAAATGATTCTGACCACAGAATCTGTCCGACTAATGAAATTAAACAAAAGTAAAACTCTTATATAAAAAAAGACATCAACCAACTTCTACCCTTTAACTTAAAGCTGTTCAATGACAAACTAAACTGTCAAGTTACAGAGCAAATATTTAACTCCTCATCTCCTCATATGTTAATTTCGTCCAAATGAGGCTTGATTCTGGAATAATAATCATAATGTAGACAATTTCAAAAGTATCTGCTAAATGAAACTGTAGATTGTAAATGTTGCTAAAGTTACTAAAGTTGAGGGGAGAACTCTTTGTCTCTCATCTACCTCTAACTTTGGGCTGAAACAGCTGCTGCAGTAAAGCCTTTTACACTGCAGTGGCCATTTTACAGGATATTTGCTGCAGAGGGAGACAGAAGATAATTAGAGGCCCTGCCAATCTTCTGCAGTTCATCAGCCGCCGTCTCTTCTCTTTGCCACTTATTTTTCCCCTGTCACATAAAAAAACGTGGTGAAGAGCTGAAGTTTCACGCTGTTTTCCTGTTTCACAAAACGAACCCTGTCGTACCTCATTACCCTCCTCCTACCTGCTGGGGTTTGTCCTACTCCGAGGAGGAGCAGAGGGGTCTGAGCACGGGGAGCGATTTGAAATTTGAATATGTGATAGGCACGCCTAGCTGGAAACGCTGTCTGTCAGATTAAAGTGGAAGACTCAGGGTCTCCTGTTAACTTCATGATTCAGAGGCAAACGCTGTTATTGAAGAGGAGGCAGTTTGAGGAGGAAGAGGAGGATGAACCCGTGTCAACTCATCCTCCTCTAGTCGGCTCATTTTATGCCCCTTTTCTACCAGGCTGGTGCTAGGGTGGCTAGCACCAGCCTAGCACCACTTCTTTGTGTTTCCACCGAAGCACTGGCTCCGGGTAAAAACCGGTTCTTAGCAGGCACCAACTCTTTGCTGGTCCAGAGCTAAGCACCGACTACGTCAGGGGCTGGGGCCGGGGTTATCGTGAGTGCCGGTGGGCAGTTTCCAAATCGCAATTGCAACAAGCTTTCGGACACGGGGACACCCAAGCGGTAATTTGTGTCAGTTTGTGCCAGGACGTCCCTGGTCCGATGGCAGATGGAATGGACTGACTCCCGGGACACAGGAAGTTCTGCACAAACTGTTGTGCATTGAAATCCGGTGTCTGCAAGATCGCGAATGTGCCCAGGCAACAGGCGACCTCCACCTCACAGTCAGCCTTAAGACCAAAAGATAAACATACATATTATCATCAATTTATTGCGTTTAACTGTTATGTAATCGATACAAACTTAGTCGAAGCTAAGTAGCCGTAGCCGTTGTTGGTAAACGGCTACTTATGCAGTGACGTACTGAAGTTTTACGGTGACACGATGTCGTGGCTCCAACTTGGCTCCTGGCCAGTGGAGAAGCGAACCGATTCTTAGGAGGCAACGATTTGAACACGCTAAGCACCGAACTAGCACCTGGTGCTTCTTTGGTGGAAAAGGGGTATCAGAGCACTGTTTGTGTTGAATGAGCTGAAGTGGAAAACTTTCAATTTACCAGTTGATTCTCGTTCCAACTTTCATCTCTGGTCCTTAGATTTACATAATGCACAAAAGATGCAAGTGCTCAGACAGATCAGGAGCAGTCAGGACGCCTCCTGGACGCCGTCCTTTGGAGGATTTCCAGGTACGTCCAACAGGTAGGAGGCAGCAGGTTAGACCCAGAACATGCTGAGAGATTCTACATCTCACATGGCTGGAAGAGCTGGAAAACACTGCTGCAGAGAGGGATGTCATCGCTTTGCTTTGCAGGTTTCATGGTCATGAAATGTTTGACTTGACTGACTGATGACATCTGTCCTCATGTTGTCCTGCTTTTTTCCTCCATTCTTCACCATCACCTCCTCTTCTTTTTCTCCTTTAATCCATGCTCCCTCTCAGTGTCTCCTCTCACTATAAATTCCTGTGAACATTCTGTAATTCTATAATTGTTCACACTTTTGTTTTCCAGCTTCCCAGCGGCTGCAACCTTGCCCTTATTTGTCCAAATCCTCAGAAAGTCTTTTCATCTTTTAATACTCATAGCACAGCACATTCTGCCCAATCCCCTGCCAGAGACTGACAGAGGGCTTTATGTGTATTTATTATACCCACTGGGATTCTGGGTAATCACTTGCAACCACAGTGCAATCTATCACTTAAACACACAACTCTCTCCAAGCAGCCACAACATTATCTCTTTGCCTTGTTTCCTTTTTATCTCGGCCTTCTCTTTGCTTTCGGGTTGCTGTCGAGATTAAACATGTCCTCATTGTTTCTGGGAGAGATAACACCGATTAATACAGCCTGAGAGAAGGGGAGAGCTTGTCATTTTCCTTTCTGTGCTCTGACTTTACGAACTTATTTCTGCAGTTTCATTCCAGTTATTTAAGATGCCCAAAGACAAAGTCACCCTTTGCAATTTGCGAGTCTCACATCTCGGCTATAAAGTCAAGTCCGAACGTTAAACTTTGTGTTTCAAGCCCCAAGACAAGGCATTATGGGATTGTAAACAGCAGATTGTAAATAGCGAATATACATTTACAGTTGTTTACTGACTTTAAAAGACAACATTTAGGTGACAAAAATGTCTTGGCAAATTCACTCAACATGTAAGTGTAGGTCATAAAGAGCATGAATATTAATCTTGATTTAATGTACTTTATAAAGTCTTAATATAAAATCTTAACAAATCCAGAAGGATCAGGAGAGAATCCTAAATCCAATAATGAGGCAGAAAGAAGAAAATGAACAGAGGCTGAAGAGCAAAGACATGAAGCACAAGGTAACACAAGTTAAGATCTGGCAAAGAACAAAGAAACAGACCAGCGAGTGACTGACGAGGGAAGGAGACGCAGGTGAGGAGGTGGGCGGGGCATCCAGGTCACTGCAGAGCGGGTGAGGGAAGTGAGAACAGGTGTGCTGTTGCTAATGGTGGTGAAATGACATCAGCCTTTAGATATAACCCTAAAACAATAGATTTTATGAATCAAGTTTATATTAAATGACTGAACAGAAAACAGATGAACATAATTGTTGACATTCACCTGAGGTAATACTCTCATCAGGACTTCCATGGTTGTCTGCATAGTCTGACCGTCAGTATTGGATATAACATTTTCAGAAAATATAAAAAAAAATGAATAATCTAATAAAGATGTTTTTGAAAAACAAAACTCACTTTTTGGTGAAGTCATAAATGTCTCAGAGGCTCTGAGAGAAAATAATCCCCTCAGTGTTTGTAAACTCTTGGCTGCAGCCCTGATCAAGGCAGCAGACACGGTACAGTACACATGCTGTATCAGAGTACCTGGCAGAGTGATGAGAACACTCATCACCCGGCTGACACCACCCATATGGTGAAGCAGGATGTTGCTGCATCAAGCTGTGGAGAAGGTGACTGGAGATAACTCTGGAGTGGCCTCTGCCCAAATCCTGGAAAGTCTGCAGCCAGACCTGGAGATCAAAGTTCGCCAGAGGAAAGTGAAGACTTCTCGGACCCGTCGCCATGGCTACAGACACCGGACTTTAAATTGGATCTGCATGGGGTGTCTGAATTACGGGAATCTTCATAAAAGTAAGACAGAAGTGGAGCGAGGAGGCTGGAAGATTAGAGGGTTTATCGCGTCTTCTGGGAGTCGAGATGAGCGAGTCGTTATTGAGAAGGCAAACGAGGCCGCAGATTAATAAGGAGAAGGGCGAGAGGCAGATATCTCGAAGAAGGAGCTGCTGTCTCCTCTCGTCCTCGGTCAGAGGCTGGAACCCCATCAATCAACTGTTCAGGTTCACGCGATGACTTTGAAGCAACTGTGAGCTGCTTTTTGAAGATCGTGCACTTTTAGCCGTTCAAGCCGTTTTTTTTTTTTTTTATCACTTTTCTTGCTGTCTCTGTAGCTGTTAAAAGTAATATTGTGTTAGGTGATAAAGAAATAAGAAGAGTGACAGGTAATTATAACAATTCCACACCATCTGTTTTGTTAGGAATCCCCGGAGCTTTCCCACAATGCAGTGCACACAGACATCATCCACTCTGCCAGCTCCAATAGAAACCAGTGTTTACTGAGCACACAGCTCACAGTCCAGAGGCGTCTTTGTTTCAGCCCAGACGGCTTGAAACTTTTACTTAAAGGAATAGTTTGACTTTTTGGGCGGAGATATGCTGATTGGTTCTGGCTGCTGGTGAGCAGTTGACACGTTGCACGGTCGTCTCTCTGCCTTGTGTTGTAAAGCCCTTTGAATGTAAGATGAGCAAAGTGAAATCAGTTTCTCTGTGTTTTTCCATGTCAGTGTAGTTTGTCGTGGCCTGCGGTGAAAAAATGTTTTCGATGAAAATGACGCAATGTAATATGTTTGTCATAAATTCACCAGGCAGACGACACGGAAATCGTGCAGCATGTTTCCAGTCTGATTCGCTGCCTGACCCAGATTCTGAGGTCGTAGGAGCCGCCGGCGAGTTCCTTCACATCAACAAGTGAGGCCTCGTGGCTGTTTGCTAATGATGTTCATGCATATTCAGCCAACATAAACAAACTATACAGTAATGTGGGACAAGTCTATTTCTTTCATTCAGAGAGGACAAACAGCAGTTGAGGAGGCTGCTGGAGGCGTCTCTGACCCCGTCACAGAGGGGCACGGGTTCTTCCAGGCCACCAGCCTTCACCTCCCTCAGCCTCCTCCAGAGACAGATCGTCTAGAGCTGAGGTCACTAACAGGTGGACCGCGGCCCAGGTCCAGACCCAGAGGCTGTCCCATATGGACCCGGACCTACAACCAAAACAGAAGGTTATGATTTAAAACCTGACGAGTCGCTTCTATTTGAACCCAGCGCAGCTTTTGTAGTCTTTACAGTGGTTTAGTGGATGAGGAAACGCACACACTCAAAACAAACTCTACAACATTTTGAATGAAAAACAATAGTTGAAATGAAGAGGAAATGCAACTGACCTTCACTCACTGAGCTGCTAATGATACAGAAATTAAGGCTTAAATATTTAAAAACTCTGGCACTGGTCCAGTATTCAGATTCATTATTTTGTCACTGACACACCCCCACTCCTCAGACCCCGATAAGACCACACACACTGAAGCTTTGTTTGTCTCCTTTGGAATAATTGACAATAAGCTTTATTTAACCACCGTTTACGATGACGCTTCAGACCTTTTTCTGTCATAATGTTCCAGTTTACACACATGCTGTCGTCCATCAGAGGCTGACGGTTAAACACTGAGCACTATCTCTCCGCAGCAGAGGCCTGGCATCACAGGACACCGCTGGCTGGAGGTGTGTGTGTGTGTGTGTGTGTGTTTGTTTGGAGGTTACAGGGGCTCTAATCGCTTAATTCAGTCCGAGAAGCGACTGTTATCGAGGCTCCGCAGATGAATGGAGCTCTCAGCGCACACGAGGAGGCCGAGGAGGAGGAACGAGGAGAACAAAGGAGGAGAAGGAGGGGAAGAAAAACCAGGGTCTGAAAGGAGAGATTTGGGTTTTTGCATCAGGGTCGGCAGCAGGTAGTGAACTCCAAACTGTGTTCGTCGTGGTTGATGGAACAAACTCCATCTACAGCCCAGTCTCTGCACGTAACATGGAGTGATTAACAGCAGG
>JBBMOC010001390.1:0-12120 GCA_037975185.1 Centropyge bicolor | reverse complement strand
CCTCCTCTCCTCCTCCTCCTCCTCCTCCTCTTCCTCCTCCCCCCCTCCCCGCGTCCCGCTGCCTCCCCCGTGTCTCTGCGAGGACTCTGTCTTTGTCCGTCTTGGTGGTGTGGACACAATGAGCTGAACAGTGGAGATAAGGGAGGCACCTGGGGACGCTCTGTCCTGGAAGACGCTCCTGGTTTTACACTTGGTTGTGAAACGACAAAAGACTTCATTCTTGACACGAATGCTTTGTTTCTTTGTGTTTTAAATCCAGTGCAACGTGATGAAATCCTGATGATCCACATGTTTGAACGTGGTCATTCAGAACAGCTGGAACCCTCCAGATGTGTTCAGATAGCAGGCAGCGCGCTCGGAGCACCCTGATCCCACTCAGGCCTGCACCATCATATCCGGGCCCCTGAGGGCCCTGACACACTCGGCTGGCTTTAAATAACTAACATGGATTCCAAAATTGTGCCAATATCCATTTTGAGATTTAGAGAATTTCAGATTGTTCAACCTTCCACACGTGCAGCGAGCGTCTCCTCCCTCTGCCTCACGTCTCAGTCAGATCTGCTCAGGTTCCGTGGATCGAGCTGATGGAACGCTCCGGTCCAGGGAAGCATGGCGTCGCCTCTGTGGTGTGATCTGTGGTGTGGTCATGGGGGCGCGGCCCGGGCGCTGCCGGCGGCCTGATTAAAGGCTGATGGGCTGATGAAGCGTACAGATGAATGCGACTCGCTCTGGTCTCGCTCTGGTCTCGGTCTGGATGCGGTCTCAGCTGCGCAGAGGTCAGGGGTTCAGTTCCCACGGCGGCGCCCGCGTCCCGCCGAGCGGCGAGCGGCTCTTCATCACCGAGCCTCTGTCAGCTGGGTGAAGTGTGAACGCTCTGACTGGACCGCAGCACTTTTCCTGCAGGCCTGATTTCATTTAATGTGACTGATGGTTTTTATTAGAAAAGGCTGCAGACTCTCGATGTTCACGGCTCCATATTTCACCAGTGTGGCTCCATGCATCACCTGAAATGTCACCTTCACTGGTGTTTTCATACATTAAGGTTTTGTCGGCGTCGTTATCGCTACAACATTTAAAGCCTTCAAAAGCTCCAGTCTGAAAATAAGATAAGATAAAGATTAGTGTACAGTTTAATTATCAGAACGTGTTGTTAAATAGATGTTTGTTGTATTTGTGCCTCATCAAGGTTTTTGTGGACTCTTCACTGGGATCAGTTTCAGACTCAGCTTCATCACATCTCATCCAGCTGATCAATGGAGGAAGCTGATCAATGAGAATTGATTGAGGCAGAGTGAACAAGAGTTTCAGGCCTGTGTCAGGAAGGTGAAGTTGGTTAAAGGCTAAAGTGAAGAGAAGTTTCTTTTACACAAACTTCCTCCTGATGTTCAGGGTTGGGCTGAAACACAGTCAGTGTCTCACCTCCACACAAAGACCAGCATCATCCTGTTTCCACATCCAGGCCCCGAGGATCCCACGTCTGCATCACAAAGGGTTAACCCCCCCTCCATGTTGAAAGCAGGAGGGTGTGAAGAGGAGGTCTATTATCACAGAGTGAAGAGGGGCGCAGTGATTGGTCGCTCCGCCGCCCCCCCCCATTGACCCCCATTACAGCTGCATTAGCTGTGGAATTAGATTGTGATCACAGAGAGGAAACACAGGCAGGAGGCAGAGGCAGCGAAAGGCCTCTGTTCACTGTGGAGGAACGTTAGCACAGCTACAGCCACAGCAGCGTTCAGTAAAGAACACACTGATGTCGCCACCTACGGGCAAAACTGAAAACTGCTGTGAGTTAACTCTGGCGCCACCTACAGACGACGTCTCACTGCACGTGCTGTTTTCTTCAGATGACATCACAGAGCTCAGGGACTCACGTCCTGCGTCCCTCGTGTTGTCTCTGAACATTCAGACCCAGTGTGGCCTAAACAGAGCTGCAGGAGTCAGTCAACAGGTGATGCTGCTGGAAAACAGCAGATACAGTCATTAAAAATCTTTTCTCATTAAGCTGATAAAAACTTCATCATCACATTTTCCTCCAAATGTATTTGCTGTTGCAAATTAGTCGATAATTTCTCAGCGTCAGAGTTGAATATTGTGTCTAACTTCACTTCCAATAGAAACACTGATCAGCCTGTTTCTGTACTGGCTCCATCACAGAGGCCGTCTGTTCATCTACTGACTGTGGTTCACACATGAAGCTCTGACTGTTGTTGACTGCATCTGCTTCCTGTGGGAACTGAACCAGGACTGGAGTTTGACCTGTACCTGGTGCTCTGCAGCTCATTTGCATGACGTTGAATTTTCTCACCCTCCAGTCGCCGCGGTGATCGTTGACGCTTTGCATCCGACTCTTTGTGTGGCCGCCGTCAATCAAAGTGAGCGCCGCCCTGCTGCTTCCTGTCCCTTTGTGTTTCCATGTGTGTGACCTGGGGGGGGGGGGGGGCATCAAATGAAACAAGCTGAGTTTAATACACAGTTGCACAAATAAATGTGGGAACGTGGTTTATGATGTGATCAAACGACATCACCTGACAGCAGGAAGCCACGTGTGACTGAAGCTGTTTACAGGTCAGAAACAGCGTGAGCTCACGTGTATCTACGAGCCGTGACCGACGGCGCTTCAGTCAACACGGTCACCGACTCGCAGGAGCAGCTGCGGCGTTAAATCCTGCATTTTATCAGGTGACTGACTCAGTGTGTGTGGCTGGTCATGTGACGCAGGTTCAGGTGTGTCCGTCCTCAGCTCCCTGTGACGGGAGCGGCTGCAGGTCAGAGCTTCGCTGTCGTGGATCAACACGTTTCAGTCCAGCGTTGTTTCTGTCTCTGCTTTGACTGACAGGTGTCAAACTCTGCTGTTAACTGTTGTGAATAACTTTTAGATTTAAACGATCCTGCTCCTCCAAATTAAAGCAAAGAGCCTGAAAGTCACTGAGCTTCAGTGTGACATCATCATCGAGGCCCAGTTCGTCCCTGGAGCGTTCGGCCTGCAGCAGCTGTTTCTGCTCTCGCCTGCAGGTGCAGCAGGTCGAGCTGAAACCGAGCGACCGCAGATCGATCAGTTTGACTCTGTTTCAGCATCAAAGACACAGCGAGTCCTTGGTTTTCTTTTTTTTTTAAATTTGACTTTAAAATGAGGTCACGGGAACGTTTGCTCGCTCTTTGCTCTCTGTTCAGATGATTTTTAAAAAGATGAGTTTGAGACCAGAGACAGACAGAAAGGTCGTAAACAGGACGACTGATAGATGAAGAGAGAGATAAAGACTGACGAGCGAGGAAGGGAGGAAGGTGAGGAAGAGAAGAAATGCAAAACAGACGACAGCAGGAAACATGAAGAGGGAAAAGATGGCGAGAGTCAGGCAGAGATCATGAACAGGGAGAGAGAGAAGAGGATTGTTAGGGAGACAAAACGAGACAGAGACGGAAAGAGAAGAATAAACAGAGAGAAAAAGAGGCAGAAAAATCAGGTGAGACGAGGCAGAGAAACAGAGGTGAACGAGGCAGACGAGGGGAAAAGGAGGACGACCAAAGAGAAGAGGACAAGACGTCCAGACGGAGGTGAAGAGCGAGAGGCAGAGACAGACGAATCACAACACAGAGACGATTCACAATCAGCCCGTGTCTGCACCACTCCTCCTCCTCCTCCTCCCTCCCTCCATTTTGTCCTCCTCTGTCTGATGCTGTTCCAACACCTCGGGGCTTCAGCCTCACACACTCCTGCTCCTCTGCTGCTGCAGTGGAATCAGCCTTCGAGAAAAAGAAAAATCAACCCTAATTAAAGAGGAACAAAGATGACCGCGGCGGCGGCGCTCCGTCTCCTGTGGCCGAGCGTGCCTCAAACAGCCGACACAGTCCGCCACAAACTCACAGTTATTCACAATTAAACGCCTGTGTAAAACTGCAACGTTGATTTTAATTCTTCGGCGTATCGTTTGATTAATCCTTCAATCCTGCTTTAATGACTGTGAACCAGTGAATCCACATTGACATCATCTCTGTCTCATAACTGTAGTGTCTGAGACTACATCTCCCATCAGCCCCAGCTTCCATGACCTGATTCCAAACATCCAGGCTGTCCCGTCTTTTTGTGTAAAGACTGAAAAATGAAAGCGTGACAGAGGCGTTTAAACTCCGCCCACTTTCTCACCTGGACACACCTGACGAATCACAGTGGGGGGGCCGTTGGATTGGCTGTTTGAGAAGTTTGTCCGATGTTTCAGATGTTGTTCGAGGCTCTGAGAGGAACTCAAATCAGGTTGAATTTGACGTGTGTAGATTCAGTTTTGGACGTGTTTAGAAGTTGGATTCATATTTGTGGGAACAGGTGTGGCTGCGTCAGATGGCACTGTGAGGTGATGTCCTCAGGTCATAGGTTCAACCTCTGGCTCAGGGTCCAGTGGCATCAGTTTGCTTTGTGCTGCGAAGTGTTTGAAGAGATTCTCGTCCACATGTGACCTGCTGGTTTGTGTAAAGTACAAAATACAAAGTCATCAGAGAACAGTCGGATCTGTATGAATGAATCAACAGTCGTCATTTTCATGGACAGACTCGTCCAACCAGCTCCCTGCTGCTCTGGAATCAACCTGAAATGTGTTGAGTTCAAAACATGAATCAGTGTCGTGGTTTATCAATGAAATAAATCCTGTGTTACTGTGTGAATGATACATGATGAATGTGAGGCACAGGAGGGATCAGAGGAGGTCGGAGATCAGCGACAGCAGCAGGAGAGTCTCCTGTTGAACTGAAGTATTTGGCTGAATTCAGCTGAATTATTGATCAGCAGAACATCAGGCCGAGAGCTTCATGACCTCTGTCCAAATTCAGCTGCTGATGTGAAACGTCTGAGCGTCTGTTGTGACTGCAAACACAAACCGAGCCGAGCCGTGCGGCCGCCAGCAGCTGGACTGGTGCATGCTGGGATAAATCACTCACTGATAAAGTCTAATGAACTCTGGAAACTAAATGATTCAGTTCCACAGAAAAATGCATTTTATCCTGCTGCTGATGAAGCGACATCAGCAGATCAGTGCAGAGACGCTGCTCAGCGCCGCCGCCAGCCTTCGCCAGCCTTCGCCTCACGGTCACACACACTAATTGGTGTAAATGTTTTTTGCACCTGCTGAATCACGCTTTGACTCTGATACTGTGTGATAGTAGGAGGATGTTTGTGTGTGCGAGGTGGAGGCGTCCGTTTCCGTCCTCAGGCCAAGAGCGGGCAGAGGGAACGAGCCGCTCGTGGAGCTCGCCCCGTCATGAGTTCCTGCAGGACTGAGAGTCAGCAAGATGTAAACAGCACAAATGTATTTAAAGCCAGAGACAGAAATCTGACGCTCGACCCCGTGAACAACAGGACAAACAGTCAGACAAACAGTCTTCATCAGGTTTCCTGTGGATGTGTTGTTCTTGGAGGCTGTTTGTCTGCCTGAACACGGCCATGTCAACAGTCACTAACCAGTCAGTCAGTCAGTCAGTGAATCAGTCAGCGAACTCATCTGATAACAGCAGTGAACCAGTGAACCAGCCAACCAGTCAGTCAGCCAGTCAGTCAGCCAGTTGGCCATCCCATGTCCCAGGCGGCAACCAGTACAGCCAGCGTGCCAACATGGCAGCCAGTCAGCCAGTCAGCCAGTCAGTCAGCCAGCCAGTCAGTCAGTCAGCCAGTCAGTCAGCCAGTCAGTCAGTCAGTCAGTCAGCCAGTCAGTCAGCCAGTCGGCCATCCCATGTCCCAGGCGGTAACCAGTACAGCCAGCGTGCCAACATGGCAGCCAGTCAGCCAGTCAGTCAGCCAGCCAGTCAGCCATTCAGCTGGTCAGTCAGTCAGTCAGTTGTGGCAACAACATAGTGAGATTATCTGGAGCATGTGATGTATGTGTTTACACCTCGCTCTCTCTCTCTCTCTCTCTCTCTCTCTGTCAGACTGTGCTCTCCCCCCTCGCTCGCCCCTCCATCTCCCCTGTGTGATTGTTTCTCCACCTGAGTGTGTCTCTGTCTGCTCGGCTCTGCCTCCTTCAGTCTGACTCACTCCTCCTGTGAGACGGCGACGGTGTTCGCTAAACGTCTGGACTCTGGCAGCTGAGAGTCGCTTACTCCACATCAGCGCGTGACTCACACATTCATTGATCTGCTGATTCATTCATTAAAGTCTGCAAAGGTGCTACAACCGAGCTGCGTTTAAAGGAGACGTCTGCCGATGTTCTTTACGTCTCTCAGTGTCAACACAAATCATTGGGCCTCATTAAAAACCACTGTCTTTTATCTGGACTCACACAAACACAGACTCACTCGAGACCAAATGTGGATTCATCCGCCGCTGAAAATAGTCCCCAACACACGAGCTGCTTCCTCCTGTTTGTCTGATAGAAACCACAGAGAGCAGCTGATGAACTGTTCATTCATGAGGTGTTTTTAAAGCTCGATCTTCAGCAGGAATCGATCAGTTTGGAGCATGATGTCTTCTGTGTGTTTAGAGGATCTTTGTCAAATCTGGAAAATTAATGTTTTTTTTTATGAAACTTGATCCATTCTGGGGACTAAGATCATTATATCTCACCTCTGACCTTTTGTCATTCATGGAGAAGCGACAGTAAATCACTTGAGTATTTCTTAATTCTTCATTTGAATATTTGGATCCCAACATTCAACGTGTATCGTCGTCTCGCTTTGATAACGTGTCCAACAGATTCCCAACATGTGGACAGCTGCCGGCTCAGGGCTGTTGAACAGGACTCGTGTGGCTTCAGCTGATGAAAGTCAGAGCAGGAAACGAACGTGCAGCGTTCAGGAGCCGAGGCCTTTTCACCGCTGCAAGTGTGGCGTCGCAGCCTTTTCACTGCGGAAGAGAAAGTGGGAGCGTGTGTGTGTGTGTGTGTCCCACATCAGATCACGCAGGGTGTGAGTTCTGGAAGTGTGACTGAAGAGGAAACATCATAATTGCATTGCATTTCCCGCTGAGATCCTCTATTTTGTTACACTTCATTCCCCATTCAATGCACAGTCTAGACCAGACTAATTGAGTGTCTATGGTGTTGATTCAGACTATTAACCATCTGTGCCTCTCTCTCTCTCTCTCTCTCTCTCTCTGCCCCTCATCTCATCCCTCTCTCCACACCTCCACCCCCCCGCCTCTCTCTCTTGTCTCTGCAGGAGTTTGGAGGACGAGTAGGATGCTGAGTATCTTTCCTCCTCGCAACTGTTCTCCACGCTGCTCTCCATGACCTGAGAGCGCCACCACAGTGGGAGGAGCCAAACACCCGAGCGAGCGAGAGGCAGAGGAGGGCAGACGGCCAGGGAAGGAAGGAAGGAACCGGCTTTTGTTGTTGTTGTTGTTGTTTGTTTTCCCTTTCTGAAATGGCGACGGAGGCCAACGCGGCGCCGGTGGTTCAGGAAGATGGGAAAACCCCCGAGAGCAAGCCGACGGAGGCGGAGCAGCCGGCGAAGAACGCCAACGCAAACTCAGAGACTGTCAACAGCGAGGTTGTCGATAAAGATGGCACCGCTGTCAACAGCGAGGTCGTCGATAACAAAGAGACTGTGAATAACGATGCGGCGGCGGCGGCGGGAGCGGAGGAAGGAGAAGCGGCGGCGAGCGCTGAGGCGGCGCCTCCTCAGAGCTCGGAAAACGCCTCCGCTGAGCCCAAGACCTCGTTCCTGGACTCCTTCCTCAACAAGAGCGGCCTGGGGAAGGTGATGGGAGGGAGGAAGAAGAAGGAGGCGAGCTCCGCCGCCGGAGGGGAGGAGAACGCCGCTGAAGGAGGCGAGAAAGACGCGGAGAAAGGAGGCGAGGAGGCCGCGGCGGCCGAGGGAGGAGCAGAGGGAGGTGCAGAAGGAGAAGCGGCGATAGAGAAAGCTCCAGAAAACGGAGAGAAGGAGGAGGAGAAGAAAGCGGAGAAGGGCAAACCTGCGGAGTCCAAATCCACAGTCCGAGATCTGATCAGGAAGCCGGTGGCGAGGATCTTCTCCCATCGCAGCACCGACAAGAAGGACGGCGCCGCCGCAGAACCCCACAAACAAGTCAAGGTTCGGTCCAAGTCCCTGGACCGGCTGGAAGATCCCGAAGCACTTAACACCACCGCAGACTCCACCATCGAGGAGGCAGGAGCGGCAGGAGGAGCAGAAGGAGGCGCAGAGGGAGAACAGAAAGCCTCGTCCTCCTCGGCAGCCACCAAGCACATGAGGCGCTGGCACTCCTTCAAGAAGCTCATGGCTCAGAAGGCTCACAAAAAGAGCGGAGGAGGAGCAGAGGACGGCAAGGAGGAGGGAGCGGACGGAGAAGGAGGCGGCGGAGACTCCTCCACGCTGGACTCCAAGGAGTCGGGGCAGAAGAGGTGGAAGCTGAAACGCTCCTGGACCTTCCAGGGCCTGAAGAGGGACCCGTCCATGGTCGGCATCAGCGGCAAGGCCAAGGGCTCCGACAAAGACTCTGCCGACAACGCCAAGCCAGAGGAGGCGGCGGCGGGAGGAGCCGAGGGAGGAGAGGAGGCGAAGGCGGAGGGAGGGGCGGAGGAGGCCAAGACGGAGGGAGGGGAGGAGAAGGAGAAAGCCGAGGGAGGGGAGGAGGACAAGGCAGCGACGGCGGGAGGTGGGACGGTGACGCAACACGCCAACGAGATCTGGACGTCCTTCAAGAAACGCGTCATCCCCAAGTCCAAACGCGCCAACACGGAGTGCGCCCCCAGCGGGGAGGAGGACGCAACTGCAGCTGCTACCTCAGGTGAGAGACACATTAACTGACCAATAAACCACTGAACTGAACCTTCAGCAGGTTTGTTACACTGACACAGACCTGGTGCAGGTGAGGACTCCACCGAGTCCCGTGTTTCTGCCTCATGTTCACAATCATTTCAGAAGAGTCGCTGTAGACAAAACCTCACATCAACGGTCTAAAAGGGTTGAAAACAGGCAGCTCTTTGTTCAGTGTCACAGTTCAACAGGGTTCAACATGGCCACCAGTGAAAACTTCAGCCTGAGAGCTCGACAGCTCCTTCACGCTGGTTTCCTGTCTGTGGCCGTTCAGGGAGCGCAGACTGAGTCAGCGGCTCGCTCTCTCGCTCGCTCACTCGCTCGCTCTGAAGCAGCGAACGTAATTGAACATTCACCCAAATAAAATATTCAACATCTGATGTGAAATTCAAATCACATTGTAGCTTCAGTCAACAGCAAAGACTAAATTTAGCTTCCTGTCTCCCCCCGGATGGAAACACAGAACCTCGGGCTCACTGTCGTTTGCTTTTTCAATGGAGCCTATTCAAACATCTTTAAACAGAGCAGCCTGGTTTCAACTCAATGAAGTTTCAGCTGAGTGACTCCTGTGATGAGCTCATTCATCTGCAGGTGAAGGGAGGTGAGAAATGGGCAGAAGACACCGATGAGAAGCTGATTATGCAGCAGAGCAGATGAAAACACAGAGTTGTTGAATCGCTAACGGTATTTTTTCAAATGTGATTTCGACCTGGAGTTTTTGCAATATTGAGTTTTTAAATCTAATTTAGCTGGTGAGGAAGGTTGAGCCTGATGATTTTCTGAGGAGCTGCAGCTTCCAGATCCAGATGGAAAATAAACCAACATTCATCAGGTGGAGAATCCGCCTCAGATCAGCTGAATAAAGCAGCGATGTGGACGATGAACTGAGACATTTGTGAACTCTAATCATATGTGATTAGTTTATTTTAATCCTTTGTGATCAGTCATTCTGCAGCAGGAAGTGCTGTTTGTCTGACACGACGATGAACAGTTCCCTCTCTTCTTCCTGCAGGTGAGGAGGGAGCGGCGGACGAGGGCAAAGACAGCAAGTCCGCCAAGGCCAAGCGCTCGCATTTCGGCCGCGCCGTTTCCCTGAAGAACTTCATCATGCGGAAAGGCAAGTCCACCAGCGTGGACCTGGGCGAGGGCGCCAAGGAGGAGGAGGAGGCCACGGAGGGCGGCGAGGCCGGCGAGGCAGCGGAGGAAGGAGGCGCCGACGGTGAAGCCGCAACAGCGGCCGAGGAGGCCAACGACAAGGACGCTGCGGCGGCGGCGGCGGGCGAGAAGACGGAGGCGGCGGAGAGCAGAGGGGAGGAGGCCAAGGAGGCGGAGAAGACGCCGGCCGACGCTCCGGTGACCAACGGCGAGAACGGCTGCTCCAACGGCACGGCGGAGGAGCACGCCACACACAATCACCAGGAGGAGGAGAAGACGACGGGGGGCAGCCCCGTGAAGAAGACCAAGGAGGCCGGAGCGAAAGACGAGGCCAACGCCAAGATCATCAACGCCACGGCAGCTGTGAACAGCGGTGAGTTAGAGCGCGCCGAGCGGGACTCTGCTGAGCCACAAAACAGCAGCAGCAGCAGCAGCAAAGAAGGAGATACTAACAACAGACACCAGCAGCGAGTCCCAGCACTAACAAAGCAGAGCAGTAACACTCAGAGCAGCTGCCAAGAACCCGAGCTAGCACTAGCAAGTGTCAGGGTGGAGGAGCAGGGGGAGGGAGGGGGGGCAGGGGCTCCACAAAATGGAGGCTGTGACCATGGTGCAGGGTCATGTGACCAGGGAGAGAGGGAGCAGGAGGAGGAGGAGGAGGAGATGAGGAAGAGGGATCTTCGAGACGCAGCGGTGGCCATCGTTCGGAACGTGATGTCAGCGGCCACTGACCAATTAGAGAGAGAGCTGTGCATCGACAACGGCCTTAACGGATGTTACGACGCCGACATTTGATGCTAAACCCACACATTCACACACACACACACACACACACATTAATGTGCAGGTGAACACACTCAATGCCAAATGTAAAGTTTCACACAGAAGCACAGACGAGCACAGGCACGCACACGCACACACACACACACACACACACACACACACACACACACACACACGTTAAAGGAACAGTTCAACACTTTGGGAAAGAGTTTGCACAGTTTCTTCTTCTGTGACAGTAAAGTGAATCTCTGGAACAGTAACAGAGGAAGTGATATACAAACTTGGAATTTTCTTAGATTTCATAAACCACAGAACAATTAGTTGATTGATCAATAAAATGTCATATTAAGTCCAGGGCAGATTAATCAACTATTGTTAGTCCAGAAAAAAGCGCCGAGCTTTACAGGTGCAGGCCTTTTCTCTGGACACAGTCAGGCTTCGTGCTAAGCTAGGCTAACCACATACTGACTCTACAGTCGACACACACACAAGATGCAACATGAAAAAGTGCATTTCCCAAGATGTTGAACTTTATATTTGAAGCTGCACACACACACACACACACATGAAGCCAGTGTATATGCAGAAGCACACACACACACACACACACACAAAGCCAGTGTATATGCAGAAGCACACACACACACATGAAGCCAGTGTATATGCAGAAGCACACAGACATGGGCACGTCCACCTTTGCATGAGAGAAATGAATGCAGCAGTTCAATCCCTTTAAAGAAACTGTGGTGTCGTTGTTGAGTCAGTGTTTGTTCACGATTATTAACCAGCGAGTTTCTGATGGAAGAGACGCAGAGAGAGAGAAGCTTCTCCTCGGTTACCGACTGCTGCTTCTTCATGAACAGTCAAACAACCAAACCTTGAACCAGGACCGGGCCTCGGCCGGCGAGCGAGGACCCTCAGGCAGCTTCCACTCTGACTGTTCATGAACCAGTGCAGAGACTCAGCCGTGGCAGGTTCCAGCTCTGGTTTGTGTCAGACGTGACTGAACTGAGCGCTGATGAGAGGAAGCACGATGATTTCATTCCTCCTGACGTTTTCAGCTTTTTTATTTATCTAGAGGCGATTTTTTCCGGTGAAGCTTCACTTCTCGCTCGTACCGTTTCACGTGCCGCCACCTGGGCGCCGCTGCCGGACGCCGAGCACGGGGAGCTGCAGAGCCTGGGAACCAGACGGCGCTCTGTCCCCTCCTCCATTATTCATCAGGCCTCGTCTCCGCTCAGGTGCAGCGTGGAGGCTCGGCGTCCGGCGAGCGGCTGGCTTTGATCTCATCCAGCTCGGCAGATGTTTGCTGCCGCCGCCGCCCTGCGACTCGCTGGAAGCCTGTTTGAGCCCGTTGTGTTGAACACCTAATGTTTGACTCACTGAGGCCTGAAACTGTGTCAATGAGCTTTGGCCATTTAAATGTTTCAGATGTTTCCTTTTCCATTT
>JBBMOC010001389.1:0-12131 GCA_037975185.1 Centropyge bicolor | reverse complement strand
CTGATCGCCGTGGCCATCGAGGAGAGCCGGGACCGGAGGCAGACCCTCGGAGGCATCTACGACTTCATCATCTCCAAGTTCCCTTATTATGAGAAGAATAAAAAAGGCTGGCAGAACAGCATCAGACACAACTTGTCCCTGAACGAGTGCTTCATCGAGGTGCCCGGGGAGAGCGGAGGAGACAGGAAGGGCAACTGGTCTGGATGCTGGACCCCGCCGGCCGGCACTGTGTCTGTGGCCAGCAGCTCCCAGCAGTTCAGCAAGCAGAGGCTCCTTCATTTGACCTGCAGTTCATCTGACTTTAAGTTGATTCACCATTTCAGTCAGGTTGGAAGTTTGCCAAACTTGTAAAGTTGACTGTTGAATAAGCTGTTGGTTGACTTTTTGTTCTTGTTGACAGGCTACACTTTGATGATGAACTGTCATTTTGCTTCAGACATCAAGTGATGTTAGTCTGAGGCTCATTTGTTAGACAGACAGCTATTTTGGCAAACTTGTTTTTCCTTGTTTATGGGGGCATTTTTTAAGAGCGTGGTCGAGGGACGCCATCGACGCACCCCACTCGAAGCAGATCTCCGTAGGAGGAGGCACGGCCCGACCCCCTCCCCCCCCCAGTTAAGTCTCTCCTCCATTTTTAAATAGCCACCCGTGAACATTAAGACTCATCCAGACTAAGACAGACAGCACATTGTACCAGTGTATTAGAGGGGGAATTTTGCTTTGCATGTGCATTTTGCTTATTTTGAGGCGTTTCATTTATTATTTCTGCAGGATTTGCTTTTTGTGTTTATAGTTTTTTTTTTTATTGAATGTTTGATGCTCTTGTTTTGCTATAAGTTGCCTAGTTGTGTGTAGTGCGTTCATTTGATTTGATGTTTGTTTGGTTTCCTTTTTGTTGGATTGTTAATTCAGTTATTTGCTCCTCCTCTCTTACCAGGTATATGTAACCAGAACCACCCTGTGTATACCATCTCTGTGATAGTCAGAAATGAAAGTGATAAACCTGCTGAAGGTGTGTTCTTGTGTGCAGTAGCAGACGACGCCACCTGTGGCTTGCAGCACAGACTTGGACTTTTTAAATCTCTTGTACTCACCTGCCTCTATTTGGACTGCCTTTTAGATCACTGTTACCATTCATTCATTGATAGGATGTTTTTAACTTGTGCTATTAATAAACTTTGTGACGACTGCACCTGCCACTTGCCTGTTGTTTCGAGCCAGCACCCCTCCCCAGTAGATTATAATATTGTAAACCTTGAGTCTTCTGGTCTGGTTCATTGATTCTGTAGGACACGCCTATACTTTCACAGAAAGGCCAACTGCTGTCTGTACAGGATGTTGGCCGCATGACACCGCATAACATATACGCGGTATGCCTCGTCATTTGACAGCTTCTCTGAAATGACACTTCCCAGAATCGCCATCTCTATGTTGTCCCATTTTTTTTTTTGCTTGAGGTGTGTTGGGATGTGATTGATGTGCACCTCTTGCAGCTGTTGTCCCTCCACATCCTCTTTCTCCTCTAGCCTTTCCTCCTGCTGTTTCTCAGGTGATGGAGGTCTTTTGAGAGGTCCTCGCTGCTGCTGCTGCTGCTGCTGCTGAGCAGGGCCGGCTCCCTTCACACTGTCCAGCTTGTAAGGAATGGAATGGTGCAACTTCATGACCTTGAGCCTGTTTATCCCTGACATCTGAAAAGGCCCCAGAATCTCCAGCTGGCGGAGGGTAAACTGACTCAGGCTCATATCCTGCTGCAACTTTTCCATTTGCCTGTAATCCACATACATGCCCATTTGCAACATGGCCACACAAGTCACATAGGCGCACATCCTAACCACCTCATGTTGATCCAGTTGCTTGCCCTGGAGTTTTTTTTAGGGTGGTTCCATCCAGGGCAGTTTGCGACTGTCCTTGACTGGTTGCAGTGTCTTCCCGTAACTTATGTTCCTGTTTTCAATGTAGGCCATGACATCTTGGCCTGTCTCTGCAGCGATGGTCTCGAGAGACTTTTCAGCAGCACTGTGTAGGATTTGGACAAGTGCTTGCTGTCCCATTGAGGCCTCACCTGCTGCTGAGCATCATACTTTTTGATGAAAGGAAAGAACCTGACGGCCATCTCCTTAAGCCCACACTCCAGCAAGGTCTTGATGTCCGGATGTTGTTCATGGGCCATCTTTATCTCATGTTGAACAACAAATGGATATCGCAGGTGGTTCAGGACCGCAAGCAAGTCAACCACAAACAAAGGCATCATTTGGCCTTGTGTGACTTTGCCCCACACCGGAGCCGTGGCAGTCTTCAAGTCAGTTATAAAATGTTCAAATGACATGAGGCCTTTCTTGACGTCTTTGAGGAATATGTGCAGCAGCTTTTCTCCAGCCGGACTGGCTCCAAGGGTGTCAGAGAAGGTAAAAATTCGTTCAATACGAATGTGCTCTTTGGCATTCTTGGTCCAGTATGTAAGTGGTGGGTGGCTGTTGCCATCAGTGGCAGTTGAACCATGGTGCTCCAGGCAGAGGGAGCCACGACCCGACGTGACGGACCGATCGACACTGGCGCTTCCCGGGCCCAAATTTGTTGACCAAAGATCGTCGCTTGGACATTAGGGCTTCCCGAAAAAAAAAACTTCTCCAGTGCCAACTCAAGCTGAAAACTTCTCCAGCTGGCATCAAAGCCACCATAACCTTGAGTGTTGCTTAACAGAGACCGCAATTCTTGGCACAAGTGAGAACCAACGCCAGTTATTGCAGCAGAAAAGGGTTTCTGCTGATGTATGTTATTATGTATGGGCACAAACATGGCATACTCTCGTAAGAGGGCTGTAACATTTGTCATGTTAAAGAATGCTTGTGCTTCCAGAGAAGGTGACGGGTAGTCCTCAAGATTCATTTTGCATACTATTTCAATGCGACATTTTGTTTCTGCACCCAGTTTAGAAACGTCTTCGAAGCAGTCAAGGTATTTTCCTGAAGCAGACCTCAGTCTACCCATGGTCTGAGGGTGTAGAAGTCCACATGATGTCACAGAACCACTGACCGGATGTAGTCCGCATTCAACAGGATGCCTGTGAGGAGAGTTCGCGTATAACTGAATGAAGGTGAGAGCCTGTGGGTAGGCAGCCACAGATCTCAGTTTTGGTGTGATGTCTGAGGCATGGCAATCCAGATTAGATTGAAAGTTGTAGGCCTCACTAAAAGATAATGCAGGAAATAGTGAACCATACTGGTTGGTCAGTTTCTCCAATCCAGCCGTAGCCCAGAACAAGTACGTGTCATGGCTGGACATATCAAAAGACATAGCTGAGTGCACAGAGAAGTCAATGATGTGATGGCAGCCAAAGTGCTGATCCAGGTGCACAGGCTCTTGTTGTTTCTGGCCAAATCTAGACACAAACACAAAGGGCTTCAGACATGTTGGAAGTTGTGTCTGAAGTGTTTCCAGTGCACTGGCTGTGCCAAAAGGAATGGCTGGTCAGTGTGTACCACGTCCCAATAAGAGACGTCCCTCAGGTTATTTTTCATAAACGTGGGACGCACTTTGTCTCTGCAGTTGAGGTTTTGGAAGTTGGTTTCAACAGCCTCTTTGAAAAGGCGAAAGCACCTGTCATTGGCACTCCACTCTTTACAGGTAGGAAGATCTGCTCTGCTCAGGTCAAATTGTGGAAGAAACGTCAGAAAAAGATCATAACCATGATCGCGACTGATTACCAAGCCCTTTGTTGAACGCAACATGGCCCGGGCATCTGCTGACATTTGGTGAATTTGCAGATGCTTTTTCAGCAAATGAATCACAGGCGTTGAGTTTTTTTCAATGTGCAAGTGAAGCTTATGTATGTCAAACTGAACACCCTCAAACTTGAGGTCGAGCTGCACCACCAGTACATCGATGTCAAAACTGTCTTGAAAAAGAGCCAACTGCTCATCTTCGGTGGCATTGCAGCTAAAAATAGTGATATAGTTATCCCGTTACTTCAAAAATTCTCCCACACTGGAGGCTCGTGCCATCGCCTGCATGCAATGAGCTGCATTCTGCCGTCCAGTACTGTACAGGCCATGTGTCCCCGGATACATTTCACCTGCTGGGTATACAGACAGACAGACAGACAGACAGACAGACAGAGAACTTTATTCAAAACAAGTACTTTATTCAAAACAATTTCCCTTCAGGAAGTTCCCTCAGGGAAATTGTTTTCTCCAGAAACCACATTTAGCACTGTTTAAAAAATACAAAATAGAATATAAAATAGAGATATATATCTAAATGTTAAAAATCTGGCAAGGAAAATAGACAAATAAGTTAAATTAAGCCTTAGGCAAGAGCTATATGTGAGTGTGAAGCCTCTTTTATAAGGGAGAGCCGCCTCAATTGCAACACGCACGTTATCTCTTGGTAAGTTGTTGCTTGGCCACTATGAGAGAAAATAAATTAATTCAATAAACGCTTCAGGTAATAAAAAATATAGAGATAACTATAAAGGGTGGCTTAGGTTTAATGTTGACATGTAGTTGACTAACACTAGCTAGTCTGAAGTCAAGTAATGTTAGGATTGGAGGCTTCTGTGCTGATCATCATGTAATGAAAGAAAAACACAGTATCATCTTATACAAGTATCCTTTCTTAACACTCCTATTCAAGATGGTAAGTGATGTCCATAACAGTTAAAGTTTCAGGACACTGCGGACTTCTATCAGTGTCATAAATTTTGGGGCAACAGCGCGGTGAATGATGATGAAGCATCCTCACTGATAGTACTGCAGACTTAAACATGCTTTCCTTCGTATAATTCATCAATAGGCTCAAATAAAAAGATAAAAACGAGCCAGGGCACGAACAATAGCTGATGTAAGTATAACGTCACGTTACATTATTAAAATTTAAGTGTCACATCCAAATACATAACGCGATCCTAACGTCATGTGAAAATATAGTGCTAACTCCAGCTAAATGTGGGCTTAACGTTATTTATCTGCTTCAGATTATTCGCCAGTCATATATTAGAAACGTTAGGATCTAACATTACTGTAAACTAACATCACTGATTCAGTCAAATGTCGGTAAGTCATTTGGTCATAGAGTCGTGAAAATGAAAAATTAAACTTGCATATCATATACAAATGTACATTTAGCACCGTTAAACTACGTTAATAAGTTCTGTTTTCAGCCCTAACTTGTTATACAATGTTGTAACATATTCCTGTGTGTATTTAATTTGTGTAGGGGCTAAAGTTATCCGAGAAAGGAGGGTTTTGTTTTTTACGTCTTTTCGGGTGTGTTTCTCTGTTTCACTGCACTTCGTTGAAGGAAACACCCCCTTTTACATCTGGCTGTTGGGCTCATCGTCAGTTCCCTGCAATAAACGGAGATCGCCTCCAAAGGTATGCACGGTTACATAAATGAAGCAAATATTAGCAAATATGCTCTTAAGATTTAAACAGGCATCAACCTCAGCAGCAAAGTTAACTTTACCTACATTAGCAGTAAGTACTGGCAGCACAGTCTCTCGCATTTTTAAAGTCCCTCGCTGCGCGACGCTGTGCCCCGCCCCTACCGTCCGTGGGGGGGCGTTCACGCTGGTAACATGTCAGACAGACAGACAGAGTACTTTATTGAAATTGTTTTCTCCAGAAACACCACATATAGCACTGTTTAAAAAATACAAAATAGAATATAAAATACAGATATAAATCTAGAAGTTAGAATGTTAAAAATCTAGCAAGGAAGAAATAGACGCAGTAAAATAAGTTAAATTGAGCCTTAGGCAAGAGCTATATATGGGTGTGTATATGTGTATATGAGTATATTCATGAACAGTATATATGCAATATAGTAATACGACTACTACTAATAATAATACTGTTAATGGCAATAATAACAGCAGCAGCAATAATGGTAATGGTAATAATAATATAATATTGACATAACATAGTAATAAAAATAATAATAATAATATATAATATAATATAATGTCCACAAATATATTGCACATAATGAAATTGCACAGGCCGGATTATTGCACTCAGTCCAGGTTATTGCACATTGTCCTCTGCTGGTTGGCATGGCACGGCATGGTTCCTTCCGGTCCGCGATCAAACTAATAGCTGCTTGAATTCACAATTATATTACTACTACTATCATTAATATTATCATTACTATTATTATTGTTACTGTTATTATTATATTACTGTTGTTACATATATTCCTCCGTCTCATTGACTCTTTGCCCCGTCACACAAGCGATCATGCTGAAGAGCTTGCTGAGAAGGAGAATAATAAAGCACTTTCTTTGATAAAAATCTGTTTTGTTTCATTAAAATAATCATTATTCATTACATTTTTAGTGTGTCTTATTGATTTTTTTCCACATTTTATTCATCCACCACATGATTAGACACTTTTTTCTGATAACTACATGTGCTTAAATGGTAAAACACAGAATTTAGAAAAATGAAAATTGAAAAAACAGAATTTGGGAAAAAAATAAAACGGAATCTGGAATAAATTAAAAACGGCCCTAGTTTCCAGGGACAGGGTAAGGATAAGGTATGGAGAGTTAAGGATAGTGTTTTAACAGGGACTGGTGTTCAAATGACTGAGATCAGGCATTCAGTGAGCTCTGTGGCTTGTGTGAGTACTAATCATACAACATTGTTGTACTGGGCTTTTTGTCATTGCAGACAATGGAGGATTTCAATTTCGAGGACCAGTTGGTCACAATTGAAGCAAGGATGGATGCTATCCAGTCCGTCTTCGAGAAACAGTTGAGGTCCTTACGTGAGACAACAACACAAGAGCTGGGAGACGTTAAAAGACAGGTTGAGGATCTCAACCGTAGGGTCCTCAGCCTTGAACAAAACAACGAGGATGAGAGTGTTGTTGCTGAGGTGAAGCGCGACATCCAGAGGCTTCAAGCAGTTCTGCAGGGGACTGTCCTGCAACTGGCACCTCGGCTCTGCACTGCAAAAACTGAAATCTAAATTAGATTAAATATCTTATATTAGGGTGATATTTGCTTGTTTTTTATCTGATAAGATCATTATTCTCACAAAGCAGTTCTTATGTCAGCGTATTTTGCTTGTTTTTAGTGTATTGCTCCTTAATGATCTCAGTAAGATATTAAAGCTTGCTAATGAGATTCTTTTGACTCATATTGAGTAATACAAGCTTGAAACTAGAATATCAACTGTTACAAAGCTTTCTCATCTACACACACAAGTATAAAACCACTTTTCAAAGTAAAAATTACTTATTTCAAGCATGAAATGACAAATCATGACTTTAACACAACTAAATCTCTCCACATAATAAAAACAGATAACAAATGCAAATTAGAATCTGTTGTTTTATTTTAGACGAAACAATAACAAACATGCACCTATATTTCAGTACATTTGGTAAAGTACTGTAAACTGGCACTTGATATTTGAGCTTTTACCATGTACAATCTCACAAAGTTTGAACCAGAAATAGCTTCAGAAACAAATATGAACCTTTCTTAATCTTCATTTATTCATTTTCTATACCCCTTTATCCCTTATATCTGAGGAGCCCTGTGAATTAATTCTCACCTTTGTATAATTCTATTACATCCCCAAGATGATATTTTACCTGTACAAAGGTTTGACTCTTGCTGCTGATTGTGTAATAAGGGGTAAAATCCACCAGCTTTTCAGCATCCACTAACTCATTAGCCTTTGCAAGGTGTGGGACCTCAACTTGATATGCCATGAGATTTCTATCAAAGTGTATTGTTTGAAATGGTTGGAATTCCAAACAATCAAGCATAGAATCAACAACATATATATTTTTGACCAGCCCAAATTCTGGCATATTACCACTCACTACTTTGGCAAGGATCATTGACTTCTGAGTTATGTACTTATTGCCATTTATCACAAGCCATTTGACTGACACAGCATGATTTACTTCATCATAACCGAGGAAGTCTCTCAGTTTTCCTTGTAAATACTGTAGATCTTTGACTTCCGCCACAGGTCCCATCTCCCTTTCATTTGAAAATATTGGATGAACTGAATGGTCAACATTTTGGCAGCTTTCATATATTTGATTCTGATTAACCAAAGATTTGCAAATATTTTTAAAATTGAGCTTTGAAGCCCATTGTTTAAAGTGGCAATGTTTAGATTCGAACCGCATACACATATGTCTAACCATTGGACCTAATGATTTAATCTGTGTTGGCAAATGTATCAGATAATGCTGTTTAGGTGTAATATTGTGTTGTGGAAAAAGGATCCTCCAATGCTTCATATGAGTTTCAATTAGTGACTTCAATCTAGAAACAGTTGCAATGGTCAGAACAAGTGCAAACACGATGTGCACAATCTCTATTAGCTCATGTATTAGACGTAAATATGCATTGTCTTCTACACTCTCCAAAACAAATGTTAATATCCTTAGCAGGACAAGAACTTGCCCAGATGACTGTTTTAATTTACCATCACTTGAAATGAATGTACTCAGTGAAATTGGGGATGGCCGATCTCTGACATCCGGAGGGGAATAAGGGAAACCCAGGACAGCAGATTCACAGAGTCCAGATCTATCAGTCCCGACTGAACAAGATGATGTAACACACTTTTGATTTCTAAAGGAGCTACACCTTCCAGAATAACATGCAGGGAAAAGCAGGGAATTCAACTAATTTGCTTCTTCGATTGAAGTGTGACTGTATGTCCTCAAAAGAACACTCACAGTGTCTGCATTTACTGTAAGCAAAGCCAACACCCTCCTTGAACCCTGCCACTTCACGCTGTGCTAAAGTGTCTCCACAGACTGAGACAATGGCACCATAAATAGTTTTCTGTCCATTACTTGTTTGCATTTTAACACCGTTGTACAATGCATCCAGATCTTCTTTGATTCTGTATCACATCCACACCACATTGACGGAGGTCTACTGATCTAGCCATGGCAAGTAATCTAATAGCATCAAGTTTAGACCTATATTTTGGATTGATGTTTGCTAGAGTGTAACACACCATCAACAGCTTATTTTTTGAGGCAAAGGATCCAAGTGGATTACAGACCTTGATTTCATCTGTATATAGAACAATCTGCAATGCATTTGGGATCTCTGAAAATAAGGGGTGTGAGTTTAAAATGGAGCCATGAACAATGTCCTGAAAAAAACCCTCCTTGCACCTCTGTGGACCCTTTTCAATCATACAGAATATCTTTGGGTGTGATAAAAATTGCTCTGGACTTTTGACCAATGGAATGTAATGAAAGACTTTGTCTTTAATGAAAAGGTCTTTTGATGTTCCAAGTTTCTTCTTGCATATAGTTTGAGAAATTAGAATTTCCTCTGTATCCACAATGCTTAACTGCTTCTTCGTTACACTGTTCTGTCGAAATGTTGTTGCAACACTCATGAAAGGGTCAGCAAAGCTGTCAAACACATTCAGTACTTCGTTTTGAAGGTGTCCTGAAGTACTCCCAGAATGCTTCTTTAGCACCTGCTCTATCTTGCTCCTGAGGTTGCTCACCAGTGATGTTTGGCACTGCTGCACACCAGCAACAATGTCATTCATGCCTTTCTGAAATGACAAGAATAACACAACTCAGTAACATTTTTAAAAAAGTTTTGTTTATGATGTAGACATTACACAACTAGACAGTGACTGAACACTCCGTGTAACTGGAAACAAGTAAATAAAAACTGTGCTGTGTTTAAAAAAAAAAACGTACCTGTCAGAGGCGATGCTTGGCCTGTGCATTTATCACAAAGGCAGAGGCATGTGTTGTCAAATCCTAAAAACAGGGGAAACTCTGTAGTAAGTATCCTGACATATTGTGATTTGACATTCATAGTTACATATCAACTACTATGTTAATCAGAGAAAAAACCTCCTTATTAATAGTTCTTTTAATGGTAAATCATTTTTGCTCCCTATAACTAGTGTGTTTTAGCTTTCATATTTTGTCTTATTACTCATACATTAAGTGTCAAATCACTATTACTGTGCTGCAGTTGGTATTCATAGTGTGCTGATACCAATACATCGATTTCAGCAGAGTCACTTACTGGTTGTACTGTGGCAGCACTGTCTTGGTAAATGTCCATTTGCCCGTCATCTGTGTCAGCTGTACAGAAATGGGGACTGGTGATGTCGGAATCCTGTGGAAAGAGAGGATTCAGAGACAAGCACTTTAAGGCCCCGTGTCCACTTTAGTCATTTATCAGTGGTTTATCTATTTTAGCTTTGTAAAATATTGTAAATAATGATATAAGTATAATTCTTGAGTGGTTTCTGCCAATTCTGTTGCTGTATTTTCACCGAGGTTTGCCGTGTTTCTGCCTAGTTCTTTTCTGTCGTCTTTTCATCGTAGTTTGTGTTTTCATAATTATTCAAGGTAAATATTATTGAATAATAACAGTGATAAATTATAATTCTCAAAAGTGCTGTATATTTTCATTTAGACTTTTTATAGAGGAAGCAGTTGAAAATTTCAATCTCCCTTTCTTTTCTTATAATTATACACTGTACATTTACAAATTAATAATGACAAATGATCTAGAATGTTTTATTTTTACCTGAAAGAGGGTGCAAAATAATTTACTCAGGGCATTTTCTCACACATTTATTGACTAAAAAGACCAGGCAGCGACTTACATTCAAAGTAGTAAAGAGTTAAATAAAGGGCTGCACTGGACCATGGCATTATTCCAAAGTACCAGTCAAGATATTGAGTGTTCAAGCTGCATGTGTCATGACTCATCGTATTCTGCTTAGGGTCCTATTTTGGGTTTTCAGATTATGGTCACCCTATTGTGGTAAAAGTGGCTGCCAGACTTGACCTCAATGTAGCTACCTATTTCTACTTAAGAAGTGCATCTGTGCTAACACCACTGACTTAACAGTCCACTACTGTATGTTTACAGTGTGATTGTATGTGTTTTTCAGCTGCTAATATTAGCGCTGACATGCTTCCCAGTCTCTTGAAGGAGGACTTGCGTGATCTCTTTCCGGGGCCTGAGCACTTTTTCCGAAGGAGAGCCCTTTGGAGGACAACACATGGTGAAAATGAGGTGATATGAGATCTTTACATCGTGTGGATATCTAACCATGCTGTGATTTACAATGTCAGTGAAACTGTCATGGTGTCTGTCTTCCGTTCCCTGTTGATTTTTTCCTGTTTTATTTTGAAGTTCAGTGGCTAGTCTTCCTCTAGTCCTCCTGTTAGTTTCTCTTTACCTTTCCTTTTTGGTGTTTTTGCTTCTAGTGAACTGTTATTAACTTGCTTATTAGTTATTAACTTAATTAATGTGAGATAAATGCATGTGTTTTTCAGTGTGAAGAATCAGACCAGCCTCGCCCAGGCACTTCCTCTGGAACTTCTGATGCTGCCACAATGCCCACCACCCCAACCCCTTTGTCAACCTCCTCCCCTGCACCTACCACCTGTTCAACGCCAGGAGATAGTGCCAGCAGAACTGTGCAGCTTCTTAGTCCACAATATGTTGTCTACACAGACACAGAGCTGGAGCAGTCAAGAACCACCTTTTTTGAAAAACAGCGTGCTGGGCAAGAAGGAGACTTTACACTCTCCAAGGAGCTTCGCTGTCGCCTAATAAGGAATACAGTAACAAGCATGATTGTCATCAAGAGAGCTGTAGGGGATGACTTCCAGTATCCATGCAGCCGTGAGCTTACTGTGATGGCTAAGCGTCTCACTGAGTACTACCCAATGTTGCGGGACAGATCTGCAGCTAGTGGAGCTGAATGGGTAAGAGGATATGCTTTATTCAGCATTGTTACGTTTACAATGTTACAATTTCAATTAAATGTATACGCCTTACTTTCATTTTGGTCAGGAATCAGTGAAGAAGCAGCTTCTGAAAAGGGTCCAAAATGTGACACCCTCCAAAAAGAAGCAGGGAGCAACTCCTTCAAGAAAGAGGCGACGGGTCATCAGCTTTGAGAGCAGCAGCCAGGAGTCATCCACTGACGACAGTGGGTCCACTGCCTCAACTTTGATCTTGGAAAGAGCACCGCAGTCTAGAGGCAGTTCCCCAGAAGCAGAGCAGTTGGATGGTAAGAGCACATGTTGAGATTGTTTTTTTGTATTAAAAAACCATTACATGAATTGACAAGGGGGAATCTTTATCTATT
>JBBMOC010001388.1:0-2500 GCA_037975185.1 Centropyge bicolor | reverse complement strand
ACACACACACACACACACACACACACGGGTCCACCCGGGGAAAATGAGCTGATTAGGGGAGTCAGACAGGTTTATTAGGTGTGTGTGGACGAGCGTGTGTGTCTGTCAGTGGTCACTGTGAGGCGGCGGCCGCTCGGCAGCAGCACAGCTGGGTCGTCCTGTTTATAATTAAGATAAGACTAAGAGGCTGCTGCTGCTATCGCTCCTCTTTAATTTCCCTCCCTCCTTCCTCCTCCTCCTCCTCTCTTTGTCTGCTCCTTCTCCTCCTCCTCCTCCCCTCCCAGCTCCCACCGCTTTGTTCTGGTTACAGGTGACAGCCACCTGCTCCGTCTCAGCTCACCTGAGAGGAAACAGGAAACTTCCTCCAGAGAAGGAAAGAAAAGCCTGCTGTATTTGGTTCTTACAAAACAGAGTGAGGGGGGAAAAGAAAGACACCAGAAACAAAGAGAGATGAAAGAAATACGAATAAAGAAAACCAGAAAAGAGAAACGGAGACAAATGAAAAAAGACAAAGACAAAAAGAAGAAGAAGAAGAAAGAAAGAAGCAGGTTTCCAGCTGCGACTGTTCGGAGGCGATAAGAACAAAGGGCTGCAGGACGCCGGCGGCTCCGAGAGCGGAGATGTGAGGAGGTGCTTCTCCTCCGTCCTGAGCTCAGGCAGACGTGGAGCCACCGTGTGTTATATCTAAATAGTGATCTTAATGGTGTCCTCGAGACGCTCGGAGGAGGAGCCGGAGGAGGAGCCGGACTCGAGCGGCCGCGGCACTTAAACCTGCATAAACCACCGCTTTCAACACTGAGGCTGAGGAGAATGACTGCGAATGTGAAAACGTCTGTTGGTCACTTTTAGCTTTGTTTTGGATCCTTGTTTAGCTTTAGTTTTTAGACTTGTCTTAAAAATCAAGTCGTCCATCAGAAAATGACAAAGTTAGTGACCAGTTGGTGAAGAAAATCTAAAATGAGAAGTTTGTTTTGATTGATGTGTGAATTTTACACTTTAGGAAGAATCAGGTCATTTCTTCTGTGTTTGGAACATTTCTGCCCCCTGGTGGAGGAATAAATGAAGCGCTAAAATAGCCGTATATTGTTGTATACGTATATTATTCTGTGGATCAAACAATAATTAAGCTCACTTTTCTACCATGTGCATCTTCAAGTGGAAGATGTTTATGTTATGAAGATCATTAATTTTGCAGATGCTTCAAAGTCTCAAAATGAAGTTTGACACGAGAGGTGAAAGTGAGAAGATCATTGAAGCGATGTTGTGATAAGGGACCTAATTTCACAGTAATCCATCCGACAGTTGTCAGGATATTTAATCCGGAGCGAAGTGATGGACACGGTCTGACGCTGCCTCCCACAGGGACAAACACTGGGAGCTGGAAGAAGCAGCAGAAACCAACAGAAAAAAACTGGACTCGTATCTTTGACAGTCGGCCGTCGACTGTAAAAACAGATTTTCTCCTCCCACGTGATCTGGATGGAATCAGAGCGGCACTAAGACCCGACACGTGAAGGCGAAGGAATATTCCAGCGAATATATTTGAGATGCACCTGATAACATTCAGACATCTTATAAAGTGATAAACTCTAATCCGCCTGTTTTTCCAGCTCAGTGGAAACAGCAAATAAACCCAGTGTGTTTCTGCACCCTTCAACCTGCTGCCTTTGTCTGGTGAACAGGAAGGAGCCAGCTCTAACATGAGTCTCACTGAGTCTTTGTTTTCCATCAGGAGACTCAGTTTGGAGACGTTTACCTGAACGACCTCCCGACGCCGACGCATGAAAAACATTACATCGTCGTCATAACGACACAAAGCTCTGTGAAGGATCCGCGAGATCAAAGTTAAACACAACACGTTGTCGTTCCATCAAAGACGCCCGGCGGCGGGATTTCTCCTCCCGTCGCCGCGGCGAACACGGCAGGGTTCAAACGGCGAGACGAGTAAACGGAGCTGTTTGCTGCTGAAACGACTTCCTGCCTCGCTAATTGGCTCAACTTGTCCACGCTGAGAGCATTCGAGTCGCATAATTACTGTCGAGTCTTTTCAGCCCACGACAAAATGGAATTCACGACCGAGCGCAATTATTCCCCGGAAGCTCGGCAGCTATTGGACTCTGTCACTTTGATTGCAGGTGTTTTTCTGACGCCTTCGTTTTACCTCCGGCGTGTAAATCAGCCGCCGCTCGCCTCCGCAAACAAAGGGAGGCCGGAGGAGCAGCGCCGTCTCGCTCGCCCCTCTCTCTCTCTCTCTCTCTCTGCACCTTTCAGCTGGGTGATTAATGAAACATGTAACTCATTTATCATCGCTAATGTCACTTTCCTTAAGACCTGATTTTAATGCTGACCTAGTGGAAAAGACATCTCAGTGGAAGAGAGAAAAAAAAAAAAGCAGAGGGAGAAGCAGCTTGCAGCGCAACCTTGAAATGCCTGTCCCTGTCACATGTGAAGAAGTGTGTGTGTGTGTGTGTGTGTGTGTGTGTGTGTGTGTGTGTGTGTG
>JBBMOC010001387.1:0-12143 GCA_037975185.1 Centropyge bicolor | reverse complement strand
TCCCCCCATGCTGTTGAGCATGTATGAAGAATCTCAACCAAGCAGAGTTGAGGAGGAGCACCATTTCAAGAATGTCACCTATCTTGCTTAGATACGTCAATGTACATATTCGTTTGAAGTGACTCTGTGTCTGGAATTGTTGCTTTAAAGGTGAAATGATCTCCCGGAGCAACAAAACAGCAGAAGTAGATGTAATCTGTGCTTGCCCGCTCTAAGTCCGGTTAACATGTTAAAATTAGATTCGTACAGAAGTCTGCTGACTTCAGTGTCCCCACACTTTTCATCTGAAACCACAGTGAGGTTGGCTTCTGGTTTTAAAATGTCCCAACAAATGTTGTAGGGATTGCCTTGTAATTTGGTACAGATATTAAAGCCCTCCTCAGGATGAATTGTAAGAACCTTGGTAATCCCCTGCATTCACATGGTGCAGTTACCATCACAAGATCATCACATGACTGCAGACACTTGTTCTTCTTTGGTGTGACGCACTTTGTTTTTTAAACTATCGATCCTTCCTTGAGTTTTAAAAAGATCCACCCAGGTGTTTTTATGTCTTACTTTGCTTCCTTCTCAAGACTGGGTAGGCATTTGCCAGAAGCATCTCTCAATTCCTTGTCACTTCCTGTTGTGCCTGTTAGACCACCTTACTATTTTTATGTGGACTTTGGTGACCTCAAGTCAGAACTCAGCATTGCTTCGCATCTACCAGATTACAATTCTTGATAATTTAATACACCTGCATAGCTGTGTAAAAGTTTACCTTACTTAACCTTAAATATGTTTATGTGCTTTCAGGTTTCAGGCCACACCTCAGACTGCTGGGACTGAGACTGTAAGGATAGTTTTTGACTTAAATATTCTTAAATATTTAATAGTATCTGTAACATTGTTCTTTTCATTCCAGTCAAACATAGTTGATTTTCCAGTGTTTATGTCCTTCCATAGCATGAACATAATCTAACAATTCGGACAGCAAACTGTAACCAACCGGGATCTCTGAAATGGATAAAATTTTTCTTGTCACTCATTTATCATTTTTAACTAGGATATTTAGAATTTTACTGTAATAGTCACAAATGGAGGAATTCAGCTCTACACTCATAACGCCTCTAAGAAGTTGTAGCAATTTGTCAAGCTGTTAATCTTAGTTGAGCTGTCACACGCTCTTAGTCATTCAAAGTTTCTTTCAATTGACCTGTCAGGCGAAAACCTTTGCATCCTCACTTAACCTTCATTTTCTCTGCATTTCTCTGCAGGTATGTTGCCAATAGATTGTTCCCATGAAAATAGAAGCAATGTTTTAAGCACATTGAACATTTGAGGACAGAGGGGAAAAAAATGTTGCAATGTTAGATCAGTGAGCAAAAGGTGCTGAGGACAGACGACAGCCCTGTCAGGCTAGTTCTTCAGCATCACTTTGCTGTCCAGGTCACAGCACCGTCAAGCTGGCATGAAGTAATTGCTGGTAAATAAAATTTTGCAAGGGTGTGTTCAGAGACCGCACTGACGCCATCACAACAATGATGTAGAAATAAAGAATTTCTGAAGGAAGGTGTTAATGATTGTCAGGCAGACATTTAGTCTGGCCGGCAGCCAGTTCTCATTTCTACTGTGCGTGTGTGAGAGTAGTTTATGTGTTGATTATAAAAGACAAGTTTGCAGCAACCATGTGATTCATGAATCTGTGTATTTCCTCATGTTTCATAAGATTAGGTCAGAGAACGAGGTCCCATGTATCTGTTTATATCAGACTGCAGAATAAACAGGCCACAGTCCACATTTTACTTTGCAGCCACAAACTTTCATTTGTACACAAACCATCTGTAATTGGGCATCACACTTAGAGAAAATTTCCTTTTGAAAAAATGGGCTCACTAAGATTTTACTTCAACTTACAGTATTTGAGGTGGGACAACAGAGTAACGAAAGGTCAGAACAAGAGCTCAACAGATGCATATTAAAGGTTAAACACTGACTCAATCAGGTAATTGTGGATAAAAAGTTATAGTTTTAATAAAGGAACTAGATTGCATTTGAATCCCACTGTAAAAATTCTCTTCTTTGCATATTATGCTTCTTGATGAGATGGCCTCATTTATTTATAATTAACTACAGCTATGTAATTAGTCATCACAGTTTATGATAATAAGATGATTAGAGGGAACACTTAAGTCTAATCCAATCGCAGTTTCGACAATCTCTTTGAATGCCAAGAACATTTGCCTCATTCTATTTTATTAATTCAGAATATATCAATCAAATTACTGTATGCTGAATGTTACGGTTATTAACTATTGCGCTTACACTACACAAACCTTTGGAATCGCCTGTTGATGCTTTTCCTCCTGTCCTCCAACAATGGCTATTATAACATAAATAAAAACAATATAAATTAGATATATATTTTTTGTTTTGTCCCAACTGTGTTGCATTCAGGGGCGAATACTGTCGTAACCATTTTTCCTAAATACCCTTTAAATTTGTCTTCCAGTCCAGAAAAGCTAAACACCCACCAATAAGTGTCTGTTATGTATGTTATGCCTAATAAATCAGTCACAACATTATTACACAGGATGCTCACATACAAAGAGCAATCACGTGCTAAATGACTATTGCTTGATTATCAGAGTATTAGTGTTACTGCCACCACTCCTGTCCATCATGTTGCTATCAGTGATGAGTCTTAAATGGTTTATTTCTTATTTAACAAACAGGTCCTTCTCTGTCAGTCTTGGTCCCACAGGGGTCTATTTTGGACCCTCTTCTGTTTACTATTTACATGCTACCCCTTGGGGAAATGTTGCACCGATCTAATATCAATTTCCACTTTTATGCAGACGACCCGCAGTTATATTTTCCTATAAAGCCTGGCTCCACAGACATGTCCTGCATTTTGTCCTGCCTTGCTGAAATCTGGATAAAAAAACTTAACCTGCAACTAAATGACTCAAAATCAGACATCATCTTGATTACCCCCCCATGGACCCAGTTCTAGCAGTATTGATAAACTCTCCTCTAGTCTATCTAACAACGTTTGTAACTTAGGGATCATCTTTGACTCTGACCTGTTCTTTGATTCTCAGGTGACTAAAGTAGTGCAGTCCTGCTTTGCTCAAGAGACAGCTAACTAAGATTAGTATGTTACTTACGTGTATGCATTACTACTTGAACCTCAGAATTTGTTAACAACCCTCATGTAAAAAACAAAAATGCATGCAGTCGATCTCTCAACTCTTAGTCATTCAACTGAGCAAGTAAGTCTGCAAAATTATTAATTGCACAGTAGATAGTCTGTATACACTCAGCACATTGATTGAATTATTACTAGGTAACTTAACTTTCAGAGCAATGAATTCAAAGGAATGTGGTTTTGTGACAGCATCTTGAGACAATAACAGATAGACATGACGTATATACATACATACCCTCTTCCAACTCTGTTCATTCTATATAAATTATTGTCATGTAAGGTAACATCAAAGCAATGTTTAGATTGTTTAAGCACGTCTGAACTGGGATATCAGGTTCAGTCTGTGATACTGGATTTGAAATCATGTGGGTTAAATAAGGCTCATAGGAGTGACAGGAGGGCTTAGTCACAACCGAGAGATCATTTGGGGTTTGGGTTTTACTGGTACTATACTGTATCACACTGTTTTACACTGCTGACTCAACCTCGGAAGAGATTGTAATTGTGTAATTTGTGAAATGACAATAAAGGAAGTCTAAGTTTACATCTATCAAAATTTTCAGTTATAACTTGTACAAGAGGTTGGCTGGTGGTGTTTACAAGGGTTATTAATGTCAAACACAGGAGCAGAGACAGAGCGGAGGATAGGGTGCCTTTTGAATGCCATACCTTCATGCAGTGAATGCTTTGCAGGAATGTAGTGCGAGTTCCGTGATCACAGATAAAAGCAGAGATCCTGCATGATTTGGGTAGAGGCGATCATGTTTGAAGGGATCCATTCTGTGGTCTATAAGGTTGTGTCGACAGAGGGAAGGTTTTGTGATACATTAACCAGATAGTAGTAGCAGTATGTAGCAAGATGTAGTAAGCTTAACTTAACATCACCAAAACAGGGGAGGGCAGCAATTGCCTTTAAGTTACTATGAAGGCAGCATCATAAGTTTGCAATTGTCCTTAACAACTAGCCCAGGGGGATAGTTGGTGCACACCAATGAAGGGGAAAAAAAAAATTTAGAAGAACTTTCCAAAAAATACGCTTCAATCAAAAGGAGCAGTAAAAGATTTTTACAGTATGTAAATGTGTGGATGTCTCCTGGAGCTTCTGCCCAGCTGCTCATCACTGCTGTCTGAGCAAAGGTGATATTCATAACAGATGGGAGGAAGAATGAGCTGACAGACGCTGAAAGATTAGTTCAAAAGCAGAAAAAGGTGACACACCATCAAAGAGTTTCATATTTTATTAGAGTGTCATCGCTGACGTACTTTCAGCCATAGGGCTTTGTTAGATCGTTCCAACAGCGAGTCCCCTTCTTTTACATAACATTCAGGACGATAATGCAACTCAAAGCAGGTGTATAGAAAAGCCACACCTAAAAGGATTTGTATGTGGTCACAAGGGACAAATAAAGGGAGTAACCAAACAATACACTGGTTGATATCATTGAGAGAAAATAGTGAAACTTACACTTAGATTCTAATATTAAGAATGCTTTTATTATAGACAATTTTTTATTCACATCTCTTCACTCGATATCATGCCTTTTTGTACACAGTGGTTTAGAGAATGAATTGGTGCATCCGGATTTGTGAGCCCTGATTTGACCTCATGGAAATGTGTGCGCATCAACAGAGAAAATAGAGAAACTAGAACATATCAGCAAATATCAACTCTACTATATTACAGTGAGTTTAAACGTGTACGTTTGCCTCAAAAGCTGTTACTAGTTATTGAAATCTAACAATATAACAATTTCTACAAGAAATGCTTTTTTCACATGCCCTAGCAAAATGCATTAAATTGACTATTTTTTATTGCCTGTTTCTTAGTACAACAGATGTATATTGTTCTATTACACTACAACCTTTAAATAACAAAACAATACTCCCTATGTGAGGAGCTGGTAGGAGTACAGCACTGTAAGTAGACAATGAGAAATTACACTGCATTGTTTTTCAAGGTGTGGCTGCTCTACAAGCACTGCAATGTGCCAGCAGCTTAAAAGTAGAGAACTGAGGGTGTAAAATAAGGTAATGTTATATGCATTTAAATCAATGTTAGTAAGGCTTCATTTGACATTAATTTCATTCATTCATTTGACTCAATAGATATAAATATTTACTACAATATAAAAATTGCTTCTGATTGGAAACAATATAGTTTCACTTTGTTGTTAAAATTATTAAGGCAGGTTGCTTATACTCTAGATAAATACTTTTTTATATATACAGAGGCTTGTACTATTTATGTGGGACACAAATGAGCTTTGCTCAAACAGTGGACATGTCAACAGCTAAACAGCACAGAGAACTCATTTTTTAATGAAGCCAAACAAAAAGTCATTGTCAGAAAAGCTTATTCAAAATTTATCAGTTCCCCTTTATGTGACAGGTGCATTTTGGTATAATTGATGTACCTGCAGTTGAAATGCCGAAACTTTCTTCACTTTCCAGAATGTTGGCAAACCTGATTCAGTCTGAAATTCCTGTACTTTCTGAAGCTGCTAAACTATGAGCAGGTGAGTCATAGCAACACATACGTAAAAGAGGAGGACTGAGGAGAAAGAATGGGGCAAACATTGTGCTCTTATTCTATTATTATCATTCTATTCTATTCTCTGTTGTTTCTCATTTTAGTTAAATATGTCATCGTCTTTGTTCCCACGTGCTTTCTTTAATGATTTAATTAACTCCATATTTACTCGATTTATTCAATGATCTCTACCTTCGCACTCTCTCAATTTTAGACTCCTCTGTTCTGAAAGCCTTTGTTTTTGTCTCATGCACTTTTGTCCCTCTCTCTCACCCCATCTTATTTGCAGAATTGTGAGTTGATTTGTTTCGTGGTGTAGGTGCTTCATGCAGACGCCACTGATCCAGGTGTTCAGACAGTGTTTGTTTTATCTTTGTTCATGCAATTACCCACTTCATCCTCTCTTAACACCTCTTGTCGCTTCTCCCTCTGAATGATTGATATGTTTGAGTTTTGCCTCTTTTGTGTATGTGTAGTCTCTCTTCTTTGGTGTAAACAACTCACCTCAAACGCTTTAACATTCTTCCTGAACCTCTTTCATTTTTTTTTTTTTTTTGCACAATCTACTTATTGCATTCACCTAATATTGTCATTCAGTTTTCTAGTTTCCTTATTGTGATTTTGCAACTTCTATGAATTCTGTATATATAACACCTATTCCATGTCTGTCCATCCAGGAAGAGATAATCTATGATACTCTTTCTGGGATTTTCCCTTTGGTTACGCATTCAGATTTTTCAAGTGTTTGATCATTGTTGTCTGATCATTTCTTAAGACCAGGGAACATAAAATAGACCAGCTTTCTTCGGCTTCCGACTTCCCACATTACATTTACAAGAATGCATTTCACTGTTTCCGTCAACATGGAGGTCGATCAAACCCTTCGGAAAAACAAAAGATAATTCAGTCCATACTTCCTTAATTGTCTGCATGTCTGTGGTGTGGGGGTAAATCCCTGTCTCACTCTCCTGACTCCGAGATCATTTCTGATGTGGCACACCTGTGGATACCTGCCCACCTGTAGTCCATCAGACCATCAGCCTGGCAGTGTATAAACCCACTCCCACCCGCTGCTGTGGTCATTGCTGCAACCATTGTGGTAGCCATGCTTCCAGGCCATCCAAGATTCCCATGTTCCCATGAGTGAATCTCTTGTGTTTTTGTGTCCTAACTGGCATCTCATTGGCTCCTAGCCTTTCTACCCCTGCTTCATCCCTGTTGTTTCCCTTTAGTATATCCTTCTTCACTAACTGCAATTCTTTATTGCACCCAATAAATGCATCCCACGACAGTGGCTGTCCAAAAGAAGAGAGAAAAGAGCTACCATGACATTTTGTTATTGCAGAAAAAAATACTACAGAGGCTATAAACTCTGCAATCAAATCATAACCAACACTACCTTTCTTATACAACAGCATTTATGTGTAAATGTCTCGGAATCCCGCATATTGCACGCACTGCTTCTGCAGTTTCACATAGTAACAAAGACAGTCTGTGTTCATTATTTAAAAGCATAAGTGAGATAAATCCTCCGATATGTTCTCTCCCCCTGTGATCTGGTGCATATAGTACGCACATGATAAAGAGTGGACAGGAACCTAAAAGAACTGTTACTGCACAGTCCGGTTTCTCCATCAAGAGCTGTTTACAGAGGATTTCATTTCCTCCACCAGACACAAAGCTCTAGCAGCCGCTATAGTTGTGCTGACTGATCATGAAGTCTCTTCCTGTCATAGAGTTTCCCATGGCTTCTGATCGGTTCTCTTTTCATTTTCAGTGAATCTAATCCAAACATAAAGCCTGAAAAAGGAATTTTCAGTAGATGCATTATGAATTGCGAGGCTCCTTCTGCAAGGATTTACACAGATGTGCCAACCAGAAGACAAAAGATTACACTTCAAAAAACTAAGAATACAGTTCTAAAACCAACACCAAACAATATGGCTGTATTTTGTTGCTATGCAGAAAGCAGAGTGACTTTCTGTATGAAAATATAACTTTGTGTTCTTCATTATTCCATAGTCCATATTGTTCTTCATATCTTTCACATAAAATTTTCCTTCCTCTAATGAGTGCACTGTTAGTTGCCTTTGATAGGACAGCCAGCACAAACACAATGCATGATTTTTTCCAGATACAGTTCCACTGTTTTTTATCAGTTCATGCCCTCCAAACACTTCATAACATAAGTGTGTAATGCTACCTTATTTTGTCCTCAGGTTTTATAGTAATAGTAGCTGTGGCACGTGCAGGGCCTTAAGCTGGATGAAGTTGTCACCTATCATTTATCCACACCTTTGTTGTGGATGTAAAGTCTGCCTTTGTAGAGATGCCACACAAGGGAAAGTAAGACCTGATAATTTGACAACATAATCTTAACCCAAGGTCTACTTAGTTGAAGAAATGTGTTTGCTTGAGTTGTTAAATATTTTGTCATATATACTAACTTTTTTAGTCCACTCACCCATCTCAATGACAACTGAGCAAACTCCACCACTAAGACAGAAGAACTGTGAGATTTGGTAAACTCTGGTAAAAGCTAATTAGAGGAACTTTAGTTTACTTAGTGAATTTCAAAGGTCAAGGGTCAAAACCTAATGGTATTATTAAGACAAGATATTCGAACTTGCAGTATTTTCAAAATATGGTATAATCATGTTGTAATATATCTGGGTAAGTCTCACCTGCTAAACATATAAGAGTTAATAAGTTAATATTCACTTAGCACAAACTGCATCGACTGAAACACGTGCTTACTATTAACCTGAAGTTGAGAGAGTTCTTATCAAAACATTTTCATAGTTTGTTTTCGTTGCAAATGGCTCTCATACTTGTTGAAATGACGCAGGTGTTCTCAGACAAGGTGTGCCCTTTGTCTTTACCAAGAACACACCTGTGAGAGGTCAAGTATGGGAAAAGAGAATCACATTGCCAATCTAAGTTTCCTCATAGCCAAAAATGGAGCACAGAAATTAATACAACCTTTTAACTCCGTGTCTCTGTTGACTGACTGGTAGTCAGGTACCCTAAACCAGACGCTCCGTAACTGGGGGAGGCACATAAAACACTCATTACTCATAATCTGTAGATATCTACTTATCCATCTACCTCTTAAAATACCCAGACAGAAAAAGAACAGTGGAAAGCACGTTGACAGTATAAATCACTGCTCGCTCACATTGTTGTCTTTTATCGTCTTTTACGTCACAGCAGGCATGACAGTCTGTCAAAACCATACTGTCATAACTCTTCAACCGTGGAACTTGTCTAAAATTAGTTGTGTTTACGTATGTGGAGTTTTGTGTTCTGTGTGTGTTTCAAGGCGAGTAGCCTCGTCCACAGATTATAATGACAGAATGTGTTTTTATTATTAGATTTTTGCAAAAAAACGAAGATTATAAATATGTAAATGTTGAAACTCCTGAAACCACCACCACTCCAAAATGAAAAACATGGTGCTTTAAGTTTGTTTGTTTGTTTTTGACTTTACAGCAAGAAGCAGCAGCTTTATTTACAGCTTCAAATAAATATGTTAATAAAGAGCCCACTGATGAAAAATGGACTCAGTTGAAAGACATATGTCATTTGCAGATTTACTGAGTAGACAGTCTGACAGTGCTGACTTTTGAATTGAGTATAAATGAACATAAAGGAACAAGACTCTTCCTGACGTAACTTATTGTCAACAGGTGATAGGTTTTGTTTGTCATTTTGTAGGTTTATCAAAAGTTATTTTCACACATTAATGAGTCTGCTTTTTCAGACAAGTCAAGTTTGCAACATTGCCCTTTGCAAATACTCATGATACATTTGAGCTTAGGCACCAGAGGCTAGTTGTGACCACTTTGTGTGAAACTGATTTGTGACATGTTCAAAATGTCCTCATACCTAAATGACAGAATAAGTTGTTTGACAATGACTCCCAAAATGGCACATACAACTATTGGAGAGTCCCAGCAGCAGGTGTACCGGACCTTAAGTATTTTACCTGAGCATGAGAAGTGAGCACTGACTTGTGGGTTTGCACAAGACAGGATCCCGTTTTGTGGGTGAAAGTCGTGCTTTTGTATAACCACCGGTGCTCTTTGCGAGGACACATGATACAGTTGGGTTTTTAGAGTTTTCTGAAATGTTCAAAACATCCTCATACCTAAATGCCAGATTAGGTCCTTTGCCAACGACTCCCAAAACGGTATATAGGACTATGACTTTAGTACATTACGCAACAGTCCTTTCCAGATGTTATGTTTTCGACTATCCATCCACCCCACTCACCCTTGTCGTTCTTTATACCAATTATAACTTGCATGCATTACAATGTGTAGCTAATGTGCTCTGCTCTAGTGGTCAGTGAAATGCAACCATAGCTCAAAGGAGGGCAGCCTTCCCTGACTGAAAAAAGGCGTTTTAGCCAATCAAATTTAGACGGGCCTGAACGAGTTTAACACTTGAGTTCGAGCGACGAGTTCATTGTCAAAACTGAAACAATCCATCAGAATCAGATCCATTTGGTCCAATACCATTTGGAAAGTCTATAAGAGCTTCATGATTAAATGATTTTATTCCATTCAAGTGAGCAGATGGATGAAGGATGTATCAGACGTGAGCCACTTTGCCTGGTGAAAGTATCTAGTGTGCATACTCTATGGGTGCTGGGGCCAGTGGGCGATTTAAGAAGCTGACTGACTTGGTGAATCGAGAGACTTGAACTCGGCTGTTTTAAGTGACTGACTCAGTCAGGAGAAGGACCTGAACCTACCTATTGTAAATGCCATTATTCCTGACGAATGGGATATAAGCACAATTGAGAAGCATTACACCAGTAACAGCACTCATTCATTTTGTTTTGTGAAACCATGAATATTTCCACCTACTCATATAAAGATTCAGTCTCCATATGTTCACCATCAGATGGCAATGTGATCTCGTCAATATCTGCTGTGCAACGCCACTGCAAATGTTATGCATTTTTGAAATAGCTAGGATGCTTTTATTACTCACACTGCATTGTATTTTCATCTCTCAACCCTCCCCAACTTTTTACATTGTGCCTTGAGCCCTACTACATCCTTTTAAAATGAAGTCCAGCCCAACAAGTCCTGCAAGTTGTGTCAGACATTTGTAAAGGAAAGAATTTCCCGACTCGCTCACAAAAACCTCACTCATTGAGGGGAGCTCTTCACTTCCATTTGTTGACTCAAGAAGGTAAGGTGTCTTGTACCTTCTTAGTGTCAGTTTGAACTACTCATTGAGTGATTACTGTGAATCTACTTATACTGCTGTACAGTTGGACTTGGGACTCCACTGGGGTAAGAAAGTAAATATTTTTTATTGAAATGGTTGTATACTGAGGATTTACATTTTCATTTACATTTTCAAATTTTACAGTTTAATTTAATTTTAAAGTCATTGTAATTATTGATATTGTATTTTTTTCTATCTTTAATTCTTTAATTACTAAACTTGCATTGATGGTTTCCTCTTTTTTGTGACTTTGAATTCAGTTATCAAAGGAATTATAATCATAATTTCTACAATCTAAGCTTTTAACTTGCACTTTTTTTTAACTTCAGCTATTTGCTCAGACATGATTTCTATCGTGTCATTATACCACATCTTGTCAAATAATGACAAAAAAATCTTGACAAACAAAACATCAATAACTCAATGCATCTTGTTCACAAGGCTGTAACAGTTGAACCTACAGTAAATACTGAGGATTAATGACTGGTAACGTTGAACCCATCAGGGTGTGGCAGCCCTATAAGCACCTGAGTTCTCACTCAGTTGGATGAAATGAACATAGTGAGCAAACATTGAACTTCTTCTGTAGCAGCTAAGATTGTCTAATAGGAATTCAATTTCAACCTTTGTATAGTCAATTGCTTTTTTGTGAAATATATAACAATATTTATTACATGAAAACATAAAGATGCCTTCTAATTGGAGAAAACATAAAGCATAAAAATAGTAATAATAAAGTATAAGAAAAGTATTTAACTGAACTTTTTTTTCTGTCTCATATCAATAGCAATTTAAAAAAAATGTTAAAGTACCAAAGTGTTAGCGGCAGAGTTAATCAAGAGCAGATAATTACCCTTAAGAATTATCTTGGCTTTTGGTAATTATCCCGAGTGTTGTGATTCTCTACTGAGCTGATCATTAGCGTTGTATCACAAATCAGGCGTGTGACACCCGACAGACTCCTCTGGTCGCAGTCTAAAGGAGTAAATATCTGCATTGTTACTGGCTTAGCTGTTAACAAAGTTTATATATGCCTTTTAAATGTTGCTTAAATGTTTTAATGGAGTCCAGCTTTGAAAAGTCAAAGAATCTGAATAAAATTTGAAGTGTAGTTTGATAAGTTCCCTGTAACTCATAATAATAATAATAATAATAATAATAATAATAATAATAATAATA
>JBBMOC010001386.1:0-12144 GCA_037975185.1 Centropyge bicolor | reverse complement strand
TCCCCCCATGCTGTTGAGCATGTATGAAGAATCTCAACCAAGCAGAGTTGAGGAGGAGCACCATTTCAAGAATGTCACCTATCTTGCTTAGATACGTCAATGTACATATTCGTTTGAAGTGACTCTGTCTGGAATTGTTGCTTTAAAGGTGAAATGATCTCCCGGAGCAACAAAACAGCAGAAGTAGATGTAATCTGTGCTTGCCCGCTCTAAGTCCGGTTAACATGTTAAAATTAGATTCGTACAGAAGTCTGCTGACTTCAGTGTCCCCACACTTTTCATCTGAAACCACAGTGAGGTTGGCTTCTGGTTTTAAAATGTCCCAACAAATGTTGTAGGGATTGCCTTGTAATTTGGTACAGATATTAAAGCCCTCCTCAGGATGAATTGTAATAACCTTGGTAATCCCCTGCATTCACATGGTGCAGTTACCATCACAAGATCATCACATGACTGCAGACACTTGTTCTTCTTTGGTGTGACGCACTTTGTTTTTTAAACTATCGATCCTTCCTTGAGTTTTAAAAAGATCCACCCAGGTGTTTTTATGTCTTACTTTGCTTCCTTCTCAAGACTGGGTAGGCATTTGCCAGAAGCATCTCTCAATTCCTTGTCACTTCCTGTTGTGCCTGTTAGACCACCTTACTATTTTTATGTGGACTTTGGTGACCTCAAGTCAGAACTCAGCATTGCTTCGCATCTACCAGATTACAATTCTTGATAATTTAATACACCTGCATAGCTGTGTAAAAGTTTACCTTACTTAACCTTAAATATGTTTATGTGCTTTCAGGTTTCAGGCCACACCTCAGACTGCTGGGACTGAGACTGTAAGGATAGTTTTTGACTTAAATATTCTTAAATATTTAATAGTATCTGTAACATTGTTCTTTTCATTCCAGTCAAACATAGTTGATTTTCCAGTGTTTATGTCCTTCCATAGCATGAACATAATCTAACAATTCGGACAGCAAACTGTAACCAACCGGGATCTCTGAAATGGATAAAATTTTTCTTGTCACTCATTTATCATTTTTAACTAGGATATTTAGAATTTTACTGTAATAGTCACAAATGGAGGAATTCAGCTCTACACTCATAACGCCTCTAAGAAGTTGTAGCAATTTGTCAAGCTGTTAATCTTAGTTGAGCTGTCACACGCTCTTAGTCATTCAAAGTTTCTTTCAATTGACCTGTCAGGCGAAAACCTTTGCATCCTCACTTAACCTTCATTTTCTCTGCATTTCTCTGCAGGTATGTTGCCAATAGATTGTTCCCATGAAAATAGAAGCAATGTTTTAAGCACATTGAACATTTGAGGACAGAGGGGAAAAAAATGTTGCAATGTTAGATCAGTGAGCAAAAGGTGCTGAGGACAGACGACAGCCCTGTCAGGCTAGTTCTTCAGCATCACTTTGCTGTCCAGGTCACAGCACCGTCAAGCTGGCATGAAGTAATTGCTGGTAAATAAAATTTTGCAAGGGTGTGTTCAGAGACCGCACTGACGCCATCACAACAATGATGTAGAAATAAAGAATTTCTGAAGGAAGGTGTTAATGATTGTCAGGCAGACATTTAGTCTGGCCGGCAGCCAGTTCTCATTTCTACTGTGCGTGTGTGAGAGTAGTTTATGTGTTGATTATAAAAGACAAGTTTGCAGCAACCATGTGATTCATGAATCTGTGTATTTCCTCATGTTTCATAAGATTAGGTCAGAGAACGAGGTCCCATGTATCTGTTTATATCAGACTGCAGAATAAACAGGCCACAGTCCACATTTTACTTTGCAGCCACAAACTTTCATTTGTACACAAACCATCTGTAATTGGGCATCACACTTAGAGAAAATTTCCTTTTGAAAAAATGGGCTCACTAAGATTTTACTTCAACTTACAGTATTTGAGGTGGGACAACAGAGTAACGAAAGGTCAGAACAAGAGCTCAACAGATGCATATTAAAGGTTAAACACTGACTCAATCAGGTAATTGTGGATAAAAAGTTATAGTTTTAATAAAGGAACTAGATTGCATTTGAATCCCACTGTAAAAATTCTCTTCTTTGCATATTATGCTTCTTGATGAGATGGCCTCATTTATTTATAATTAACTACAGCTATGTAATTAGTCATCACAGTTTATGATAATAAGATGATTAGAGGGAACACTTAAGTCTAATCCAATCGCAGTTTCGACAATCTCTTTGAATGCCAAGAACATTTGCCTCATTCTATTTTATTAATTCAGAATATATCAATCAAATTACTGTATGCTGAATGTTACGGTTATTAACTATTGCGCTTACACTACACAAACCTTTGGAATCGCCTGTTGATGCTTTTCCTCCTGTCCTCCAACAATGGCTATTATAACATAAATAAAAACAATATAAATTAGATATATATTTTTTGTTTTGTCCCAACTGTGTTGCATTCAGGGGCGAATACTGTCGTAACCATTTTTCCTAAATACCCTTTAAATTTGTCTTCCAGTCCAGAAAAGCTAAACACCCACCAATAAGTGTCTGTTATGTATGTTATGCCTAATAAATCAGTCACAACATTATTACACAGGATGCTCACATACAAAGAGCAATCACGTGCTAAATGACTATTGCTTGATTATCAGAGTATTAGTGTTACTGCCACCACTCCTGTCCATCATGTTGCTATCAGTGATGAGTCTTAAATGGTTTATTTCTTATTTAACAAACAGGTCCTTCTCTGTCAGTCTTGGTCCCACAGGGGTCTATTTTGGACCCTCTTCTGTTTACTATTTACATGCTACCCCTTGGGGAAATGTTGCACCGATCTAATATCAATTTCCACTTTTATGCAGACGACCCGCAGTTATATTTTCCTATAAAGCCTGGCTCCACAGACATGTCCTGCATTTTGTCCTGCCTTGCTGAAATCTGGATAAAAAAACTTAACCTGCAACTAAATGACTCAAAATCAGACATCATCTTGATTACCCCCCCATGGACCCAGTTCTAGCAGTATTGATAAACTCTCCTCTAGTCTATCTAACAACGTTTGTAACTTAGGGATCATCTTTGACTCTGACCTGTTCTTTGATTCTCAGGTGACTAAAGTAGTGCAGTCCTGCTTTGCTCAAGAGACAGCTAACTAAGATTAGTATGTTACTTACGTGTATGCATTACTACTTGAACCTCAGAATTTGTTAACAACCCTCATGTAAAAAACAAAAATGCATGCAGTCGATCTCTCAACTCTTAGTCATTCAACTGAGCAAGTAAGTCTGCAAAATTATTAATTGCACAGTAGATAGTCTGTATACACTCAGCACATTGATTGAATTATTACTAGGTAACTTAACTTTCAGAGCAATGAATTCAAAGGAATGTGGTTTTGTGACAGCATCTTGAGACAATAACAGATAGACATGACGTATATACATACATACCCTCTTCCAACTCTGTTCATTCTATATAAATTATTGTCATGTAAGGTAACATCAAAGCAATGTTTAGATTGTTTAAGCACGTCTGAACTGGGATATCAGGTTCAGTCTGTGATACTGGATTTGAAATCATGTGGGTTAAATAAGGCTCATAGGAGTGACAGGAGGGCTTAGTCACAACCGAGAGATCATTTGGGGTTTGGGTTTTACTGGTACTATACTGTATCACACTGTTTTACACTGCTGACTCAACCTCGGAAGAGATTGTAATTGTGTAATTTGTGAAATGACAATAAAGGAAGTCTAAGTTTACATCTATCAAAATTTTCAGTTATAACTTGTACAAGAGGTTGGCTGGTGGTGTTTACAAGGGTTATTAATGTCAAACACAGGAGCAGAGACAGAGCGGAGGATAGGGTGCCTTTTGAATGCCATACCTTCATGCAGTGAATGCTTTGCAGGAATGTAGTGCGAGTTCCGTGATCACAGATAAAAGCAGAGATCCTGCATGATTTGGGTAGAGGCGATCATGTTTGAAGGGATCCATTCTGTGGTACAAGGTTGTGTCGACAGAGGGAAGGTTTTGTGATACATTAACCAGATAGTAGTAGCAGTATGTAGCAAGATGTAGTAAGCTTAACTTAACATCACCAAAACAGGGGAGGGCAGCAATTGCCTTTAAGTTACTATGAAGGCAGCATCATAAGTTTGCTGTTGTCCTTAACAACTAGCCCAGGGGGATAGTTGGTGCACACCAATGAAGGGAAAAAAAATAATTTAGAAGAACTTTCCAAAAAATACGCTTCAATCAAAAGGAGCAGTAAAAGATTTTTACAGTATGTAAATGTGTGGATGTCTCCTGGAGCCTCTGCCCAGCTGCTCATCACTGCTGTCTGAGCAAAGGTGATATTCATAACAGATGGGAGGAAGAATGAGCTGACAGACGCTGAAAGATTAGTTCAAAAGCAGAAAAAGGTGACACACCATCAATGAGTTTCATATTTTATTAGAGTGTCATCGCTGACGTACTTTCAGCCATAGGGCTTTGTTAGATCGTTCCAACAGCGAGTCTCCTTCTTTTACATAACATTCAGGACGATAATGCAACTCAAAACAGGTGTATAGAAAAACCACACCTAAAAGGATTTGTGTGTGGTCACAAGGGACAAATAAAGGGAGTAACCAAACAATACACTGGTTGATATCATTGAGAGAAAATAGTGAAACTTACACTTAGATTCTAATATTAAGAATGCTTTTATTATAGACAATTTTTTATTCACATCTCTTCACTCGATATCATGCCTTTTTGTACACAGTGGTTTAGAGAATGCATTGGTGCATCCGGATTTGTGAGCCCTGATTTGACCTCATGGAAATGTGTGCGCATCAACAGAGAAAATAGAGAAACTAGAACATATCAGCAAATATCAACTCTACTATATTACAGTGAGTTTAAACGTGTAAGCTTGCCTCAAAAGCTGTTACTAGTTATTGAAATCTAACAATATAACAATTTCTACGAGAAATGCTTTTTTCACATGCCCTAGCAAAATGCATTAAATTGACTATTTTTTATTGCCTGTTTCTTAGTACAACAGATGTATATTGTTCTATTACACTACAACCTTTAAATAACAAAACAATACTTCCTATGTAAGGAGCTGGTAGGAGTACAGCACTGTAAGTAGACAATGAGAAATTACACTGCATTGTTTTTCAGGGTGTGGCTGCTCTACAAGCACTGCAATGTGCCAGCAGCTTAAAAGTAGAGAACTGAGGGTGTAAAATAAGGCAATGTTATATGCATTTAAATCAATGTTAGTAAGGCTCCATTTGACATTAATTTCATTTATTCATTTGACTCAATAGATATAAATATTTACTACAATATAAAAATTGCTTCTGATTGGAAACAATATAGTTTAACTTTGTTGTTAAAATTATTAAGGCAGGTTGCTTATACTCTAGATAAATACTTTTTTATATATACAGAGGCTTGTACTATTTATGTTGGACACAAATGAGCTTTGCTCAAACAGTGGACAACAACAACAACAGCTAAACAGCACAGAGAACTCATTTTTCAATGTAGCCAAACAAAAAGTCATTGTCAGAAAAGCTTATTCAAAATGTATTAGTTCCCCTTTATGTGACAGGTGCATTTTGGTATAATTGATGTACCTGCAGTTGAAATGCCGAAACTTTCTTCACTTTCCAGAATGTTGGCAAACCTGATTCAGTCTGAAATTCCTGTACTTTCTGAAGCTGCTAAACTATGAGCAGGTGAGTCATAGCAACACATACGTAAAAGAGGAGGACTGAAAAAAGAATGGGGCAAACATTGTGCTCTTATTCTATTATTATCATTCTATTCTATTCTCTGTTGTTTCTCATTTTAGTTAAATATGTCATCGTCTTTGTCCCCACGTGCTTTCTTTAATGATTTAATTAACTCCATATTTACTCGATTTATTCAATGACCTCTACCTTCGCACTCTCTCAATTTTAGACTCCTCTGTTCTGAAAGCCTTTGTTTTTGTCTCATGCACTTTTGTCCCTCTCTCTCACCCCATCTTATTTGCAGAATTGTGAGTTGATTTGTTTCGTGGTGTAGGTGCTTCATGCAGACGCCACTGATCCAGGTGTTCAGACAGTGTTTGTTTTATCTTTGTTCATGCAATTACCCACTTCATCCTCTCTTAACACCTCTTGTCTCTTCTCCCTCTGAATGATTGATATGTTTGAGTTTTGCCTCTTTTGTGTATGTGTAGTCTCTCTTCTTTGGTGTAAACAACTCACCTCAAACGCTTTAACATTCTTCCTGAACCTCTTTTTTTTTTTTTTTTTTTTTGCACAATCTACTTATTGCATTCACCTAATATTGTCATTCAGTTTTCTAGTTTCCTTATTGTGATTTTGCAACTTCTATGAATTCTGTATATATAACACCTATTCCATGTCTGTCCATCCAGGAAGAGATAATCTATGATACTCTTTCTGGGATTTTCCCTTTGGTTACGCATTCAGATTTTTCAAGTGTTTGATCATTGTTGTCTGATCATTTCTTAAGACCAGGGAACATAAAATAGACCAGCTTTCTTCGGCTTCCGACTTCCCACATTACATTTACAAGAATGCATTTCACTGTTTCCGTCAACATGGAGGTCGATCAAACCCTTCGGAAAAACAAAAGATAATTCAGTCCATACTTCCTTAATTGTCTGCATGTCTGTGGTGTGGGGGTAAATCCCTGTCTCACTCTCCTGACTCCGAGATCATTTCTGATGTGGCACACCTGTGGATACCTGCCCACCTGTAGTCCATCAGACCATCAGCCTGGCAGTGTATAAACCCACTCCCACCCGCTGCTGTGGTCATTGCTGCAACCATTGTGGTAGCCATGCTTCCAGGCCATCCAAGATTCCCATGTTCCCATGAGTGAATCTCTTGTGTTTTTGTGTCCTAACTGGCATCTCATTGGCTCCTAGCCTTTCTACCCCTGCTTCATCCCTGTTGTTTCCCTTTAGTATATCCTTCTTCACTAACTGCAATTCTTTATTGCACCCAATAAATGCATCCCACGACAGTGGCTGTCCAAAAGAAGAGAGAAAAGAGCTACCATGACATTTTGTTATTGCAGAAAAAAATACTACAGAGGCTATAAACTCTGCAATCAAATCATAACCAACACTACCTTTCTTATACAACAGCATTTATGTGTAAATGTCTCGGAATCCCGCATATTGCACGCACTGCTTCTGCAGTTTCACATAGTAACAAAGACAGTCTGTGTTCATTATTTAAAAGCATAAGTGAGATAAATCCTCCGATATGTTCTCTCCCCCTGTGATCTGGTGCATATAGTACGCACATGATAAAGAGTGGACAGGAACCTAAAAGAACTGTTACTGCACAGTCCGGTTTCTCCATCAAGAGCTGTTTACAGAGGATTTCATTTCCTCCACCAGACACAAAGCTCTAGCAGCCGCTATAGTTGTGCTGACTGATCATGAAGTCTCTTCCTGTCATAGAGTTTCCCATGGCTTCTGATCGGTTCCCTTTTCATTTTCAGTGAATCTAATCCAAACATAAAGCCTGAAAAAGGAATTTTCAGTAGATGCATTATGAATTGCGAGGCTCCTTCTGCAAGGATTTACACAGATGTGCCAACCAGAAGACAAAAGATTACACTTCAAAAAACTAAGAATACAGTTCTAAAACCAACACCAAACAATATGGCTGTATTTTGTTGCTATGCAGAAAGCAGAGTGACTTTCTGTATGAAAATATAACTTTGTGTTCTTCATTATTCCATAGTCCATATTGTTCTTCATATCTTTCACATAAAATTTTCCTTCCTCTAATGAGTGCACTGTTAGTTGCCTTTGATAGGACAGCCAGTACAAACACAATGCATGATTTTTTCCAGACACAGTTCCACTGTTTTTTATCAGTTCATGCCCTCCAAACACATCATAATATAAGTGTGTAATGCTACCTTATTTTGTCCTCAGGTTTTATAGTAATAGTAGCTGTGGCACGTGCAGGGCCTTAAGCTGGATGAAGTTGTCACCTATCATTTATCCACACCTTTGTTGTGGATGTAAAGTCTGCCTTTGTAGAGATGCCTCACGAGGGAAAGTAAGACCTGATAATTTGACAACATAATCTTAACCCAAGGTCCTTAGTTGAAGAAATGTGTTTGCTTGAGTTGTTAAATATTTTGTCATAAATACTAACTTTTTTAGTCCACTCACCCATCTCAATGATAACTGAGCAAGCTCCACCACTAAGACAGAAGAACTGTGAGATTTGGTTGTAAACTCTGGTAAAAGCTAATTAGAGGAACTTTAGTTTACTTAGTGAATTTCAAAGGTCAAGGGTCAAAACCTAATGGTATTATTAAGACAAGATATTCGAACTTGCAGTATTTTCAAAATATGGTATAATCATGTTGTAATATATCTGGGTAAGTCTCACCTGCTAAACATATAAGAGTTAATAAGTTAATATTCACTTAGCACAAACTGCATCGACTGAAACACGTGCTTACTATTAACCTGAAGTTGAGAGAGTTCTTATCAAAACATTTTCATAGTTTGTTTTCGTTGCAAATGGCTCTCATACTTGTTGAAATGACGCAGGTGTTCTCAGACAAGGTGTGCCCTTTGTCTTTACCAAGAACACACCTGTGAGAGGTCAAGTATGGGAAAAGAGAATCACATTGCCAATCTAAGTTTCCTCATAGCCAAAAATGGAGCACAGAAATTAATACAACCTTTTAACTCCGTGTCTCTGTTGACTGACTGGTAGTCAGGTACCCTAAACCAGACGCTCCGTAACTGGGGGAGGCACATAAAACACTCATTACTCATAATCTGTAGATATCTACTTATCCATCTACCTCTTAAAATACCCAGACAGAAAAAGAACAGTGGAAAGCACGTTGACAGTATAAATCACTGCTCGCTCACATTGTTGTCTTTTATCGTCTTTTACGTCACAGCAGGCATGACAGTCTGTCAAAACCATACTGTCATAACTCTTCAACCGTGGAACTTGTCTAAAATTAGTTGTGTTTACGTATGTGGAGTTTTGTGTTCTGTGTGTGTTTCAAGGCGAGTAGCCTCGTCCACAGATTATAATGACAGAATGTGTTTTTATTATTAGATTTTTGCAAAAAAACGAAGATTATAAATATGTAAATGTTGAAACTCCTGAAACCACCACCACTCCAAAATGAAAAACATGGTGCTTTAAGTTTGTTTGTTTGTTTTTGACTTTACAGCAAGAAGCAGCAGCTTTATTTACAGCTTCAAATAAATATGTTAATAAAGAGCCCACTGATGAAAAATGGACTCAGTTGAAAGACATATGTCATTTGCAGATTTACTGAGTAGACAGTCTGACAGTGCTGACTTTTGAATTGAGTATAAATGAACATAAAGGAACAAGACTCTTCCTGACGTAACTTATTGTCAACAGGTGATAGGTTTTGTTTGTCATTTTGTAGGTTTATCAAAAGTTATTTTCACACATTAATGAGTCTGCTTTTTCAGACAAGTCAAGTTTGCAACATTGCCCTTTGCAAATACTCATGATACATTTGAGCTTAGGCACCAGAGGCTAGTTGTGACCACTTTGTGTGAAACTGATTTGTGACATGTTCAAAATGTCCTCATACCTAAATGACAGAATAAGTTGTTTGACAATGACTCCCAAAATGGCACATACAACTATTGGAGAGTCCCAGCAGCAGGTGTACCGGACCTTAAGTATTTTACCTGAGCATGAGAAGTGAGCACTGACTTGTGGGTTTGCACAAGACAGGATCCCGTTTTGTGGGTGAAAGTCGTGCTTTTGTATAACCACCGGTGCTCTTTGCGAGGACACATGATACAGTTGGGTTTTTAGAGTTTTCTGAAATGTTCAAAACATCCTCATACCTAAATGCCAGATTAGGTCCTTTGCCAACGACTCCCAAAACGGTATATAGGACTATGACTTTAGTACATTACGCAACAGTCCTTTCCAGATGTTATGTTTTCGACTATCCATCCACCCCACTCACCCTTGTCGTTCTTTATACCAATTATAACTTGCATGCATTACAATGTGTAGCTAATGTGCTCTGCTCTAGTGGTCAGTGAAATGCAACCATAGCTCAAAGGAGGGCAGCCTTCCCTGACTGAAAAAAGGCGTTTTAGCCAATCAAATTTAGACGGGCCTGAACGAGTTTAACACTTGAGTTCGAGCGACGAGTTCATTGTCAAAACTGAAACAATCCATCAGAATCAGATCCATTTGGTCCAATACCATTTGGAAAGTCTATAAGAGCTTCATGATTAAATGATTTTATTCCATTCAAGTGAGCAGATGGATGAAGGATGTATCAGACGTGAGCCACTTTGCCTGGTGAAAGTATCTAGTGTGCATACTCTATGGGTGCTGGGGCCAGTGGGCGATTTAAGAAGCTGACTGACTTGGTGAATCGAGAGACTTGAACTCGGCTGTTTTAAGTGACTGACTCAGTCAGGAGAAGGACCTGAACCTACCTATTGTAAATGCCATTATTCCTGACGAATGGGATATAAGCACAATTGAGAAGCATTACACCAGTAACAGCACTCATTCATTTTGTTTTGTGAAACCATGAATATTTCCACCTACTCATATAAAGATTCAGTCTCCATATGTTCACCATCAGATGGCAATGTGATCTCGTCAATATCTGCTGTGCAACGCCACTGCAAATGTTATGCATTTTTGAAATAGCTAGGATGCTTTTATTACTCACACTGCATTGTATTTTCATCTCTCAACCCTCCCCAACTTTTTACATTGTGCCTTGAGCCCTACTACATCCTTTTAAAATGAAGTCCAGCCCAACAAGTCCTGCAAGTTGTGTCAGACATTTGTAAAGGAAAGAATTTCCCGACTCGCTCACAAAAACCTCACTCATTGAGGGGAGCTCTTCACTTCCATTTGTTGACTCAAGAAGGTAAGGTGTCTTGTACCTTCTTAGTGTCAGTTTGAACTACTCATTGAGTGATTACTGTGAATCTACTTATACTGCTGTACAGTTGGACTTGGGACTCCACTGGGGTAAGAAAGTAAATATTTTTTATTGAAATGGTTGTATACTGAGGATTTACATTTTCATTTACATTTTCAAATTTTACAGTTTAATTTAATTTTAAAGTCATTGTAATTATTGATATTGTATTTTTTTCTATCTTTAATTCTTTAATTACTAAACTTGCATTGATGGTTTCCTCTTTTTTGTGACTTTGAATTCAGTTATCAAAGGAATTATAATCATAATTTCTACAATCTAAGCTTTTAACTTGCACTTTTTTTTAACTTCAGCTATTTGCTCAGACATGATTTCTATCGTGTCATTATACCACATCTTGTCAAATAATGACAAAAAAATCTTGACAAACAAAACATCAATAACTCAATGCATCTTGTTCACAAGGCTGTAACAGTTGAACCTACAGTAAATACTGAGGATTAATGACTGGTAACGTTGAACCCATCAGGGTGTGGCAGCCCTATAAGCACCTGAGTTCTCACTCAGTTGGATGAAATGAACATAGTGAGCAAACATTGAACTTCTTCTGTAGCAGCTAAGATTGTCTAATAGGAATTCAATTTCAACCTTTGTATAGTCAATTGCTTTTTTGTGAAATATATAACAATATTTATTACATGAAAACATAAAGATGCCTTCTAATTGGAGAAAACATAAAGCATAAAAATAGTAATAATAAAGTATAAGAAAAGTATTTAACTGAACGTTTTTTTTCTGTCTCATATCAATAGCAATTTAAAAAAAAATGTTAAAGTACCAAAGTGTTAGCGGCAGAGTTAATCAAGAGCAGATAATTACCCTTAAGAATTATCTTGGCTTTTGGTAATTATCCCGAGTGTTGTGATTCTCTACTGAGCTGATCATTAGCGTTGTATCACAAATCAGGCGTGTGACACCCGACAGACTCCTCTGGTCGCAGTCTAAAGGAGTAAATATCTGCATTGTTACTGGCTTAGCTGTTAACAAAGTTTATATATGCCTTTTAAATGTTGCTTAAATGTTTTAATGGAGTCCAGCTTTGAAAAGTCAAAGAATCTGAATAAAATTTGAAGTGTAGTTTGATAAGTTCCCTGTAACTCATAATAATAATAATAATAATAATAATAATAATAATAATAATAATA
>JBBMOC010001385.1:0-12145 GCA_037975185.1 Centropyge bicolor | reverse complement strand
CACACACACACACACACACACACACACACAGAAACACACACAGACTGTGTCAGTGACGGCCTTTGTTCGTGTTCTGCAGCTTCCTGGTTTGATTTGAGTTTAAAAATAGAAAATATGATAAAAACCAAAATACATTCACTGCTTGTAGCCAAAACCAGTTTCTGAAATCATTCAACCGGAACCGGACGAGAAACGATGATGAAGGACAGTAAAACTATAGACATCGATGTATGTCTCTTTATCAGACGTTGTGTGACGAGCAAACGCTTGTTTGTTTGGTTTGTGAAAGATTTTTCTTGATGATGTCATCAAACAAAGACAAAAGGAGGAGCTGAACATTTCAATGTTTAATATTTTACTTTACTATACTTTACTCTCAGATGTACATCGCTTTGGACAAAAGCGTCTGCTAAATGAAATTGTAGAATTGTAGAATATTAAACTGAAAATCAAGTGTTGATTAAAAGCAACTGTCTACAGATTCTTCATGACGTGACCTGACATCACACGAGGTCAGAGGTCAGGTCAGAGGTCACAGTTTGGTTCAGTTTAGGAAAATCAATGGATGTAATGTAAGGTGGTTATGTACATTACGTATATGACATAACTTAAATACATCATGTAGATTAAAATAAGTCAACATAAACCACGGCCTTCTGGGTAAAAGTCCAGTGTTTCATGGTTCTTATTCTAGGGTAGTTGGTTGAAACCCTGAGGCGTCTCACTCAGACACTGAAAGCCACCGTGTGTGTGCGTCTGTGTGAGACGCTGTGTTAACTCACTCTGACTGTCCCCGTCCTCGAGCTGGACGGCCTCGCTGAGGTTTGGCTCCGCCCTGCTGTTGGTCTGTTGGAATGACGGACAGATGCCTGAGTCCTCACCTGAGAGGGGAGAAGAAATTGTTTTGTCACATGAAGGCAAATCCATGATACAGCTGAGAAAACAATGCTCCACTTTATTCTCTTCAACAGTGGGGGGGGGGGCAAACAAGAGAAGGGAGAGAAGAATAAATCAAAACGGCATTATCGGGCTGAAACGTTGTTTGTCTTTGTTTTCTAATCGGCTTGTTCTTTCTTTGAGCCCAAAGTGATGAAAAGTTGCAAATTAAAACAACGAGCATCAGGCCGAAAACAATTCTCTCCCCCTCTCCCCCGCTTTCTTAATTGGTTCACAACTAATCGCTTTGTAAAGACTTGTGTAGCTATTATCCCTCCTCATACAGCTACCCATGCTACAAATTCACACACACACACATATGCATATGCAGTCACGCTTACACACACACACACACACACACACACACACACACACACACATGCATATGCAGTCACGCTTACACACACACACACACACACACACAGCGTCTCCTCCCGTCTTTGCATTTTCTTTTGTTTGACGTCCTTTTAATGAATTTAGGAGCTAATGAGGAAACTATCACACATTAGGCAGAAATGCTGCTGCAGGTTTGGGGACGTTATCGTCTGAGTGAAGGGTGAGATTCATTCCTCCCTCAAACCTCTTAATCCAGCTGCTGCACAACCTCCAATGAAAAGGAGTCCATGAAAAGTGCAAAATCGAAAAAAAAAAGGTTGTAAAATCTCGATAAACAGAAAAACAAAAAGAGCAAAATTAGCAAAAGTAAAAATCTTAAAAAGGTGAAAATAACTGAAAAAAGAAAAAAAACAAGAAATACAAAACTAGAAGTTCAAAAACACAAAAAAAACAGTAAAGTCATTATTGTGCACTAGAGATAAAAACTTCTGGATCACAGAGATTAAAGCTCCTTCGGATGTGATTTGGTTCCATAAAGGTCAAAGGTTGTTCCACCACGACCACATGGTTTTACAGTCGTGCATATTTTGATCAACCAGCTGAAAATGAATGAATGTGTTTGTGTTGCAGTAACATTTATCTGTTATTGTTCAAACATCACAAAGGACACGTGGCCAACATTAACATTCACTGTGTGAGAAACAGCCTCTTCAGCCGAGCCGCCATCCTCTTCAAGAGAGTAAAAGTTGATAAAGAGACGAGGGAGCAAGGTTGCAGAGAAGGTAAAAAAAAAAGCCACACTAATTTGCATAAGGAAATAGAAAACTTAAAAAGAGCACAAACACGCTAATTCAGCGATGAAATGAATTGAACGATCACTGCGGGACGGGAAGAGCTCTTAGCTGATGAATCCTAATGAAATCTGACTGATAGTAATTATGCTGATGTTGTTCTGTGGACCTTAACCTTTTTACTAAAAAAAACTGAGAAGTCTGCAAATCCCCCTTCCATTAACACCTGAGGGAGGAGAGAGGGAGGAGAGAGAGGAGAGATACCTGCAGGAGGAGAGGGAGGAGAGAGGGAGGGAGGAGAGATACCTGCAGGAGGAGAGGGAGGAGAGAGGGAGGAGAGANGGGAGGGAGAAGAGTAGAAGAAACAGACGAGTGGAGAGGAGAGAAAAAGAAGGTTGGGCGACAGAAGGTGAAGAGCGACAAGAGGAGGACTAGGAGGTGAAGAAGGAGAAGAGTGAAGGAGGTGATGAGAAGAGGAGGATGAGTAGAGGTGAGGATGTGAGACTAGGAAAAAGGATGAGTAGAGAGAGAGAGAGGAGGAGGAGGAGGAGGAGGAGAGAGGACACGTGAGAAAAGAGGGGAGGAAAGAAGACGAGGAGGTGAAGAAGGAGAAGAGTGAAGGAGGTGATGAGAAGAGGAAGATGAGTGGAGACAGAGAGAGGAGGAGGAGGAGGAGGAGGAGGAGGAGGAGAGGGGAGGTTACACATATCAGCACCTCTCACGTCCGTCCGGCCTTAGAAATGGAAATGAGAGAAACGCACACCGGCCTCATTACATTCATCCCCACTGAGGGGCTGGGACTAATACCTGGAGTAGAGAGGTGAAGTGCAGTATCAAGGCCCTGTATAATGTCCTGAGATAGCAGATCAGGCTAATGCTGGAACACTAACCTGCTTCTCTGCCGCCGTCTTCGCTTCCTGCTGCGAGCCGCTCCGCCCTCTCCTCCCCTTCTCCTCCCGCTTCACCCGCCGAGTATCCACCTCCCCTCGCCGCTCCCCCTCCTCCCTATCTGCCTCTCTCATCACCGAGCAGTTAATTTTGGGATTAATACGCGTGGCGGTGGTGGCTGGCTCTTTTGAGGGATTTGTAGCAGAGCTGCAGACACTTATCTTGGTCATTACGGCGCCCATATTGGATTCAAGCGTTTTAGTATCTGCCAAACATTCGGCTGCGGAGGAGTCTATCGGGGCGACATGCGCCCGGGGATTAAGATAAGGAGGCCCCTCATTACGACTCCTCTCCTCCTGCGGCGCGCTGACACTCGCAGCGGCCGCGACTTCTCCTCCAGCGACATCACAGAGGAGGTACGGGTCCTCACCTCGCCTCTCTTCTTCGGCGCCGGAGGACACGGGAGGAGGAGAGGACGGGCTGTCATCCTCCGGTTTGGAGCCGGGCCCCCGGAGGGAGGCGGGGCCGCTGTTGGAGGGCGAGGAGGTGAACGAGCTGTAACGAGGCTCCAGGAAGGAAGAGGAGGAGCGGGGGGTTTCCTCTGTGGGACCAGGTTCTGGGAAATACAGGTGACCCTGGTTTGTATCCAACACCTCCGTGGAGGGACCCAGGTAGCTCAGGCCGTCACCTGGTTGGGAACCAGACAAATATTGAAGACTGTCGTTCGGAGGCAGGTAAGCTAGACAGTTCAGTTCATAGCCGGACTCCAGGGACAACAGCTCGTCCTTCATGAAGAGCCGCCGTGGCGTCTTGGTGAGCGCCATGCTGTAGCAGAGCGGCGGGCCCAGGTAAACCTCCTCCGTACAGGCTGCAAACAGGGTCTCCTCGTCCCGGATGTCTGGGCTCGGGGGCAGGGACAGAGACGGGCTAGTCAACGCGTCAGTGTGGCTTCCGTTCGCAGCGCTCTTAGTTTGGCAATCAGGGGATTTCAAAGTAAGAGTGCAGAAGTTGTTCCTGGAGAGTTTGGCGGACGGAGAGCTGGAGGGCGACACCTGCTGCCGGGTGCTGGTGAACAGCTCGGGACTGGGGCTGTGGAGGCCCTGTGTTGGCGTGACGTAGGTGGGGATGCTGTAGGGCAGCGGGGTGGAGCTCTTGTCCTCCGAGCACTGGCTGACCTCGCCACAGTCGCTGTCATGGGAGGAGAGAGACAGGTAGGAGTAGAAGTCGCCCTTCCGGATGTGCAGAGGCCGGTGGGAGTGTTCGAGGACCTGGAGGAGGAGGAAGAGAAAGTTTGTAAAGATTTGTTTTGTTGGTTGTTTGTCATTTTTGAATTGTGAGTCTAAAGATGGAGGATGTTGTTACAGATGATGTAGACAATGGATGAAAACCACTGGAAGAAGATTCTGGACCACATGTGTGTTTCGGTTCAGTTTCATCTTTCAAAACCTTTTTGCTTCATGAAGTTTAGTTTGTTTTATGTTTTTGTTATGTCCTGATGTTTTGGTGTGACAGACATGTGACAGACATGTGACCCACACTGTCCTGGATTATGTGCATTTATATATTGGAGTAATATTCATATTTTAACAAACCCACCACCTCCAACGAAAAAAAGTCAAGTGTTAGTTAGCATTTTAAAATATCTTTCTATTTTACACTTTCACATAAGGAGCAAAGTTTTCTGCCTGATTTCTTTCTTCTTCTCTGAAGTAAAATGAAGTCTGGAAGCTGATTAGCTTTTTGATTATTTAACTCGCAAAAGATACAGAAGAAAATAGTCATTACATCCTGAAAGTTATGATCTGTGATGCGATTTATTGAATTACTCCAACTCAGTGAACAAATTAACTAAGATAACTTTTGCTACTTTTGAATGATTTGTCCTCAGAACGTACAGAATATAGGAGGTAAATAATCCAACCTCTGCAGCCATATTGAATTGCCATTTTAAGACTTTCTCAGATGGGTTTTTGTAGCATTGATTCTGTACCTTGTCTCGGATCTGTGCCAGTGATGCAGGACCCTGGTCTGGGATGGACCCGCAGTTGTCGCTCTGGTTCGGTTCTTCAGGCTGATTCTCTTTGCTCTTCAGTGCCAGCGAGGTCATGTCGATAATCTCCATTACAAAGTCGTGCACATTCTCGTTCTTGCCCTCCTCCGCGCTGCACGGACGGAGGGAGGACAGCGAGGGAAGGTGGTTGCAGCAGGACGAGTGAGAGTTGTGACGTTTCTTGGGCGGCAGCGACGACTCCTTGTCTCGGATTTCCCTCTTTGTTTCCTCTGTCACAAAAGAGGAGAATTTGAACTTTTCCTGAATGGTGATGGCCTTCCGTCCGCCGGCTGCCGCTCTGCTGCTTTGCAAGGCATCGTGGGATCTGCAGTCTTCAACAGGCGAGAGGGAAGGTGGTGAGGGGAGGGAGGAGCTGTGACAGGGCAGCTCCCCCCTCAGCTGTCCGACTAAAGAGGAAGCACGTTTGGACAGGAAGGGGAGGAGCTCCTGAGACGGGGATGAAGAAAGCTGCTTCGCTGAGTTTGATTCGGTTTTCACGATCAAGTCACTGACGTCGTGAACTGACTCCCCCGTTTTGGCAAAGATGTAAGATTCCCTCAGTGACTCTCCTTTCTTCGTGAACACGCTCGACTCCTCTCGGAGGAGCTCGTCGTCCTCATCTTTCCCTTTTAAACAGCTCTGGTCTACATTTCCATTCTCCACGTCATCCACAAACTGGCTGATGTAGCTTCTGGTTGCGTTCCTGCGGTTCTCCTCCTGCTCCTCCTGCTCTTGATGATCTCTTTTGGTTTTGTTGTTGCCAATATTCGTGTTGGTTTCCAGTAGTTTGGCAGCTGTGCGGTTCAGGTAACAGTGCTGCTCGTTGCTCTGAGAGGAGGAGGAGGAGGAGGAGGTGAAGGTGGAGGAGAGGTTGGTTCCACACTGCAGCTCGTCCCGGAGACCGGCTTCGGTTTTAGAGGAGGAGGAAGACGAGGTTCGAGGCGATCGGATCCAAGTCTGCAGCTCCCTCTTCATGTACTCCAGCCCCAGGACGTAAGACCCCTCCATCTCCTCTTCATCATCCTCCTCATCGTCCTCGTTTCCAGAGGAGGCACCGCTCAACCTTTCCTCCTCTTCATACTCTCCCTCCCGAACTCCGAGCTCCTCCTCAGTGAGCGTGAGCGTGGAGGAGGACAGAAGGTCGCTGTCATCCTCATCTTCGTCTGTGCACGCTGACGTACAAGAGACGTTCACGACCAGGCTCAGACTCGCTGCGTCCGCTTCATCCATCCCTTGCCCTCCTCTGCTATTTCCGTGGCGACGCTTCCTGTAAGAGCCCGAGTTGGCATTGCCAGTCACGGTGGGATCCAGGAAGAGGTGGCGATTTCTGAGCATAGCGAAATCTTCGGACCCCAGAGACGAGTCCTCGGTGCTACTCAGCTCAGTTAGCGATGCCGTTGCTGAGCTCTCATTGATCAGGGACGGTGGTCCTTTCCGCAAAGAGCCTGGAATCCCTGAGAGGGGGCCATGTGGCCCGCCGAGAGAGGGTGAGGCCGGGAGTCTGCTCCGCTGTGGGGAACTGCTCCGAAGCGTCATGTCAGAAACACTGCGGGTCATCTTTCCTGCCAGAGGACTCTGGATGTTCTCCAGGCGTTTCAGGAGATCGAGAGTTCTTCGGCTCAGCTCCCCAGAGGACGGTTCTCCTTGTACACCTTCATTGTTCTTTTGCTGTCCTGGTTCACCTCCATCTGCCTCTCGGCTCTGCCCCAGGTCCAGCTCCCCAAGGCTGGCCATGCTGCCTCCAGTATCCCCTTCAGTGCTGCGACACGGGGCCAGGCAGCTCTCTAGAGAGGCGCTACGATGCAGCAGGTCTTTGGAGGGAAACAACTCCACTCCCAGAGCCAGAAGGGACTCCAGAGAGGAGCCCTGAGATAGTACTGGACTGGACGCCCGGCGGCTCAGAGCAGGGGGAGTCTCCAGACCGCTAAACTGGTCAGCTTTGAAGCCTGTGATGTCGCTGCGGGAGATAAAGGGCTTGGAGGCGTCTACACTGAGTCCTCCCGCCTCAAAGTCAGAGTCGGAGTCAGCCGGAGTCAGGATTCCACGCCCATTGATTAGGATCTCAACTGCTTCACCTCCTCCCCTCCTGTGCCTCCTCTTTTTCTCCTCCTCTTTGTTTCTTCTGACTTCATCCCTCCTCCATCCTTTCTCCATCAACATCTCCTCTGTTTTGGTTCTCTTCTTCTTGCAGCTGGTGACATCGACTCTGTGCAGAGTCAAAGGACTTCCATCTACAGTTTCATCCTTCCTCTGCTCATTCTCCTCCTCCTCTTCCGCCTGATCCTCTTCCTGGATTTCAGAGTTTGTCGTCGTTGTCTCGATGTCTCCTGTATCGCTAACGATGCCGCTCTCGCTCTCTGACCGCCGACTGCTCGCCGACTGGCCGCTTCCTCTGCCGCCCTCGCTCTCCACATCCTGGTATCCAACCATTCGATCTCCTCCTCGGCTATTTGACGTCAAACCTCCCAGGAGGTCCGGGAGGGACTCAATGGAGGAGAACGAGGAGTCCTTACTCAGGCTCTTCAACAGGAGGTGCTGTTTCCGTTTTCCTGGTTTGGTTTTGTGCAGTGAGGAGGAAGCGTGAGGAAACTGAGGCTGCCTGTATAATTCAACAGTGTGGAGGCTGTACACCTGGTAGATGTTGTTGTTGTTTGTGGGGAAAGTTTGGGACGTCACATTGGGCTGAACCTCTGATGTGGATCCACCCGTCACACTAGACATCATCTCAGGACAATGATAGACTGGGACATTGGTTTGAGTCCTGGTGGGTTGATTCCCATTGGACGCAACACCGTCTGAAGGCAGGTTTGGTTCCGTGGGGAGGTCATGTGTCAGGTCGGGTTCTGGTGCTTCTTGTGGTTCTGTGATTGTCATATCGGTTTCATCCCATTCCCAGGAGTCGTCTGGCGGTGGCGCCACTGGACCAGCTGGGACTGGGCTGATCTGGTGGAGGTCTACCAGACCCGGTTCCAGAAAGTTCCCAGGAACCTGTAGATGAAAGGAAAGATAGAAAAACAGTTCAAGAATCCAACAGCACGAAAGGTCTGATCGAGCTGGATCTCAGACCTCCAGCTCCAGCTCTCTTTCTTTCTGATCTTAAAAAGGCAAAAATGAAGTGCACTCTGGATGAACCGGGTCCACAGTCAGAACTGATGGAGAATTTCTTTCAACCTTAAAGATTCAAACACCGTCATTTTCACCAGACTGACATTCTGATTTTAATTTGACATTTTTGCTGGTGGACAAAATTTAATAAAACAAACAAACAATGAACCCACATTTTTATCTTCAGCTTTTTTCTTTGAAATGAAATGGTGTCTGTGGATTTTCACCACTGCAAAAAAGGTTCACACATTTCCTCCAAGCAAGTGTCATTTTCCTGATTCTGGTGCAGAAATCTGCCCAATTATGTCTTGGTTCCTGTTACTTTCAGGGAATTTATGAACCAGGGCTCAATGACTTCCTCTGCCTCTTCTCAGAAAGTCTCACGTGAGGCCGAGCGACCTGTTCAGACGGAGGTTGAAGTGTGTGGTTCAAACAGGAAAGTTCTCCATTATCATTTAAAGTGCATGAATTGTTGTTGTATCAAACACTGTGGGAGATGTGTGTTTTTTTCAGACGCTGTTTTGGCACCGAACTCTTTAAAGAGACGTGTTGATAATCCCGTGTCCTTTCTGCGAGCGCCGCCTCGACTCAGGCCTCCGTTTGAAAGAGACACGCTGACACCCGACTCTGACAAAACACGTTCTGTGATCATTTAAGAAAAGAGTAAAATCAGCCCACCCCAAAGCAATTGCTCATAAATCTCAACACAAATTATTCCGCTCTGGAACAAAGCGATGAATTATTCAAAAACGACTTCTGAGAGAAAGAGCACGAAGCTGAAAACCCCAAAGTAAATACGTAATCAAAAGCCTTCAGAAAGCTTGGCTGTCTAAAAATATGCTTAGACACAGGAATTCTTCCCTTCCACAGACATAATTATACAAATTGCTCTGCGTCTCGTTAACAAGAGAGGGGGGTAATTCGTATTAGCCATTCATAGCCTATTAATCTAATAAACTAGTTGGCTGTGTGTGTGTGAGAGTGTGTGTGTGTGGATGTGGGTCTGCGTAATGAATTTCTATTAGATTTGTGTTTATTCCCCTCGTGCTGATAAGGGAGATGGGGGTAATGACTGAACTGGGTTTTGCCACTGCAGACGCATTCAAAAACACATTCGGCGTCGAGGGGAGAGGCCATCAATCAGCCTTATCCAATCAAATCGACTATTTGATGACCCACGAAAAACTCGTGCATAATTCACATCTGTATTTTATCTTGTTTCTATAATTTTGTAAAAGTTTGCGGAGGTGCTTCAGGACCCCGGACAGAGGAGGGAGCAGCCTCCTGGTGGCCACGACGGTTTCAAAAACACATTTTTTAAAGCAGGAAACAGCTCTGAAGTGTCGCTGGTTACCTGCCAAAGAGGCAGAGCCGGGAAGCTGGCAGCGGCAGGCCAATTCAGTCCAGCAACAGGCCAGAGTTCTCCTTCACAAACAGCTGCTCCAGATGTTCCTCACTCGGGACACTTTGTGCTTTGGATGCTTCAAATGTTGTCGCACAAAACAAAATATTTTCTCAAATCTCTGAACTGACATCTGACGCACACACAATGGTTTTATCAATGAGTTCCCACAATTACAGAGAGAAAGTGTTTCCAAAGACTCTGAAACATGATGGATGTCGAGGATCCTTGGATGTTCAGGTTCAACCAAACCCTCCTCCACCGAGAGCAAACAGTCAGTTTGAGCACAATGATGTCACTTCACTTTATAAACCTACAGAGGAAACAAGGAGACTGAAACTGGACAGAAACGACTGACGGACCTGGAGATTCAGGTGAGCTGCTTCGAGCTGTGTTTGGCTCGACCTACAGCTAAAATCTGACCATTCACAAGCTGACAAACCCCAAAACACTGAAAACGTTTATTAGTATTGAGTCTCAATCTTTACACAGCGAAGGTGCTCATGTAAACTGAACTGGATTTCAAACATGTTACAACTGTGCTCAGAGTCCTTAAATTGAAGCAAACACCTAAATACTGAAGCAAATATTTATGAATCAGTTTCATCAGTATAAAGAAGAAAGATGAGAGAAACTGAAGAACCGGAGTCTGAGCTCTCGACACTCACACTGTCCGGACATTGCGGGTGAATATTTGCTGGATAAATGAAGCTCAGTGGATTAAATCACTGCCTGAAAGTGACGGACAGAGCGAACAACAGTCTGATGGTTTATTTATCGTCAGCCTGAGGCAGAGGACAGACCACGAAGCCATTACAGTCCAGAGGGCTCATCCTCAGGGAACCAGGAGTTATTTCACGTCAACCTGCCTGTGACGAGCTGATTCGCATGAGAAACAGGTTGAGCTGCTGTGGTGCTGACGGCGGCTCCAGCTTTGCTCGCTCGCCCCCTCGCTCGCCCCCTCGCTCGCCGCCTCGCTCGCCGCCCGTCGCTGTGCGTTGGTGTTTGTGTGCATGCCACAGACCTGTGCAGCGTTTTTTGGGGAGAAAGCGGGAAACTTTTTTTCCCATTAGCTCTGGTTTGACTGCTCCCATTTGTTAGCATAGCATCTGCTGGAAGGCCCAAGGAGAGCGGAGCTATCTCGCAGCGTCTGGGTGATTATTCATGTGCCGGCGCTCCTGCAGGAGCTGCTGCTGCTGCTGCTGCTGCTGCTCCGCTCTCTGCCGGCGCGCCGCTGTACCGCTTGTCAAAGTGCTGAGGGAGCCCGGCGTCACCGCTCTGATTCAAAATGAATAGAAGTGCGCAGATAAATCACCTCTCCATGCAGAGTGGAGGAGCAGACTTTGAATGTAATTGCACACGGTGAATGAAAACCTGCACATGTTGCTCTTAACTCTGCTCTGAAACATGTTTCATAATTCTGAGACATAATTTCCATATATCATATTCGACTATCGGGTATAGATCGGGAAAGCTCATCCTCACGTCCTGCGGCTTTAATTTGGACTCGTTTACATGAAATAAATGATAAAACAGGATCCTTCATCTTTAGAACAAGAGGAGGAGAAAACACGTCTCAGATCACATGATCACATGATCACATGACCTCGTGGTTCTCGCACAAGATATTTCATTATCGAACTCGATCTCGTCTGTTGGTCTGATTTGATATTGATCTGTCTGGACCACTTCAGATCAAGATGTTCCAACACTCCCTGCAGTGCCATAAGATCTGTTGTTGACGTTCATGCTCCTCAGAGGACGAATCTTAAAGGAAAAGTTCGACATTTTCAGACGGAAGTTGATTCATTTTCTGAAATTAGATTTAAAAGATTGATCAAGTCACTCTCATGTCTCTGTGTTAAAGAGCAGACAAGCTGTTTCCGTTCTGTTCAGGCTTTATGCTAAGCTATGCTAAACTAAGCTAATGCAGAGTGAGATGGATTTTTTCATCTTGTTCTCTGCAAGAAAGTGAATAAACATATTTGTCAAAACTTTTTCAGTTTATGACCATATGATTATCAATGAATTTATTGATTATTAATTTCAGTCAAGACAAAGCGAGATTGAAGATATTAAATTTACAAAGCTATAAAACAGGAAAATATGGGAAGGTTTCAGGTTTCAATTTACTAAACGTCTCAAAGGATTAATTGATTATTCAAATTCTTGCCAAATATTTTTCTGATGATCAGATAATTGTTTCAGTTCTAAAATCACTGCTCTGGGTTTTAAACTGCAAAACTTCAGAATCCTGCTTTGTGATAAAACCTCTGTGAATAAGAACCTGATGATTCTGCGCATGTGAACATCGAAGTCAAACTGAAGCTTCTGACTGATTATGGGTGATTATCAGATTATTGTGAGGCTGTAAACTGAACCGCAGACATGAGCCACCCAACACACACACACACACACACACACACACACACACACACACACACAGAACGACTCACCAACCTGAAACACCGGCAGCCGTTTGCACACAAGCTTCTGTTAAACATACACAGCAGCACACAGAGCGGGAGGACGGGCGTTTTATCACCGAGCAGAAGTGTTCATTTATAAGCTAAACCACCCAGATATATGCTCTGTGCTTCTCTCTCTCTCTGCACTGCACCCCCCCCCCCCCCCCCC